>CM077651.1:39817518-39860018 GCA_039707465.1 Rhabdophis nuchalis | reverse complement strand
TTTGCTTAGTCACAGAAAGTCTGATTCTCAATTGTGGTTGTAAGTTGGGGCGCATTCCATTGGAGGAAGGAAAGTACAGTTATTTAGATTAAATTAAGGAAACTGTAAATGCTGCTGAGAGAGGCAGTGGAAAAAATAATCAAGTTTATCCACTATGGCCATTATTATATCTTTAACACAACCTAGTAATAGTGTTGGTTTTGCACAAAATATATTGAGATGGCTTGAGGACAGGGCTTCATTTACAGCAGGGGTCTCCAACCTTTGCAACTTTAAGTCTGAAGGACTTCAGCTCCCAGACTTCTCCAGCCAGCTTGCTAGAGAAGTTTGGGAGCTGAAGTCCTTCAGACTTAAAGTTGCAAAGGTTGGAGACCCCTGATTTGCAGAGTCAAAGCCATCACTGTCTTGACAATTTTGGTCTCCCTGTGGACATTCCTGGTAATTGCACTTTATGTACTGTTTTTGCACTTAAATTGAAAAGCTCCTTACTGCTGGATTCTTGTTGCCTTAGAACAGGGGTCTCCAACCTTTGGAGCTGGCTGGAGAATTCTGGGAGCTGAAGTCCTTCAGACTTAAAGTTGCAAAAGTTGGAGACCCCTGCCTTATAAAACATGAAGTAGCTGTTATCCCCGCTGATTTTGTTTTTCATGTTTATTGTACTGCAGATCTGTAAACTGCCCTGACGGTTGGAAACACATGATTGGATTTTTATTTTCCTTTTCCACTTCCTCTCGTTAGGATTTTAGTCTAAGGATAAATGTTAGCAATTTGGGTGTAAGAATGGTGTGTGTAGTAAAAGGAATCTGTGGTGATTGCTGTTCTGTGGTTGTGTGGGTTTTTCCCACTACACTGGAGACATTATATGTCATGCAGAATGTGGTTCAAAAGGTTACCACATTCAAACCTAACCTCTGAAACATGCTTATATGGTGCTGTTGAGCAGTAAGGATTTCATTGGCAGAGAAAATTAAGTCCCAGCTGTAACAATAAGAATATCTGCAAAACACTTGAATATCATTGTGCCTGTCTGGCATTTTGCTGCTATTTCCATTTTTTTAAAGGAGAGAACAGATGAAGACTTTTGTGAATCTAAGAAGTCCATCCTTCTCAAATATTTAAGTCAGTCTGCGTTGACTTTTCATATTGCAAAGAGGCTGACAATAGCCTAAGGAGTTGGCTTTATTTTCCCCCTGTCCTTTCTTTTATGCAAGTTAACATTGTTGAATCTATATTATTTCACTGTAGAAACTGAATTTATATTGATTAAATTATGATTTGAGCATACCGAACTGAACGAAGATTTTAATATTAAGAGAGAGAGAAAGGCATAGACATAGACATAAATATAGATATAAACATATCTTTGCTAATTCTCAATGAATTGCTTAGTCTGCAGTCATATCACCATGTAATGAATATTCATAATGAATATGAACTGCAGTCATATCACCATTTAATATTGTTATTTCAACTTTAGATTTGACAAACAGAATTGGAAACAGTGTGCCCAGTATGTCCATGATCATGGATACATAATTGGTTGTATTTTTAAAATTGAAGGACGTGAATTTGATATTTCTATCAGAGATACAAATGGGACAAAGGAATTTTACCAGGATTTTAAACAAGAGAGCATGAAATTCTGTAAGTCTATATTTTATCTATTAGAAATCCATTGAAGTGGCCTTAAATTTAACTTTGCAGTACTTGGTATTTGATATAATTGTAATTTGATATCATATTTCATAGGAAAACATGGTAAACAGTCATATGAATGTGACTTAATTGCTGGATTAATTCCAGCCTTTTTGTTTTAAAAATTTCTCAGTACTTCACTGAGTTGGAAACAGTTGAGTTTTTAATGACTTCTTGTTACTCAAGAAAGTTTGAGGTAGTGTAAGAACCAGTGGTGGGTTTCTGCAGGCTTGCACCTACTTGCGAGAGCCGGTTGGTGAAATTTAGAGAACCGGTGAGAGGGGGTTCCACCGGCGTACCTGGAAGTAAATCTGGCCCACCGCTGCCAGTGACCCAACGGGAAGGAAAGGAAAGGAAAGGAAGGAAGGAAGGAAGGAAGGAAGGAAAGAAAGAAAGAAAGAAAGAAAGAAAGAATTTATCATCACAATTGAGTCCAAAATTTTGGTTGCTAAGCAAGAGCATTGTTAAATGAGTTTCACCACATTTTAAAAGGTGGCCACTCCCACCCTGTCACTGACTGCCAAGCCACGCCCACAAAATAGGCCACACCTACAGAGTAGGTTCTAAAAAAATTTGAAACCCACCACTGGTAAGAACATTCATTAAAATCACCTTTTCTCCCTCTAAAGCAGTGTTTCTTAACCTTTACGATCAGCAGGGGTGGTGGCGGCCAGTATATGTGTGTGGGGAAGCAATGAATTTATGTGTGCAACCTAATTCATCATGTGCACAAATTGTGTGCTCGCACGCTGCTTGCGTGGCTGATCATCTCTGAGAAATTGCTAGATCTGTCCTTTCACAATAAGCAAAACTGAAATCTAAATAAGATTTTTCCCAGTGGCTACAATTTTGAAGGGCTGAAACCCAAAGAAGCAGCTCAAGTTCCTAGGAATGTAGGGCTTTTATGAACTAGATGAAGAAAATTTAAGTTTAATTCTTGACTGTAGAAAGATATTCCTAAGTGAAACAAAATGGGAAGAAAGGATTACCAGCCACCTGAAATACAATTTTGAAGGAAAAAGTGGGAGAGAAATCTAAAAATGAATATTTTCCTTGATTTCCTTTAGACCAGGGGTCTCCAACCTTTGCAACTTTAAGTCTGAAGGACTTCAACTCCCAGAATTCTCCAGCCAGCAAAGCTGGCTGGAGAATTCTGGAAATTGAAGTCCTTCAGACTTAAAGTTGCAAAGGTTGGAGACCCCTGCTTTAGACAATTCATACCCTACAGACTGCTGCCTATCCATACCCTACAGACAAGAAATTGTGGTTTCTTCATATTTCCTTGCAATACCTGAGAAAACCCTGATTTTTCAGCAGCTTTATAACATCCTGCTTCAGAATCAGGGCTTCCTTTTAAAAAAAAGAATTTTTAAACATAACCAAGAGCACATACCACAAAGAAGTCATCAATTTTAAAAAGTTAATGAGCTGCAAATATTATTATCCTACTTTTGCTCCTACCTTTAATTCCCAGTAGATGTAATACTGCCCTATCAGATCACCTGCAACATTCTGGATTTTAAAATTTTGTAGTAAAACCTAGTGCCTTACATATTTAAAAGATTATCATAATTCCTGTACATAAAAATATTAATGTATAAACAAAAGGGATTTAAAAAAAAACATTTGGATTCTTGCAATGTAATAAGCATTAAAAAATGAAAAGCAAATTTGTGTGCATCTAGAAAAATTGCAATCTGTACTAATGTATTTTCATCTTTCCCAGTGAAGCCGAAATCTCCTCAAAATGTAACCTTCCTCTGGAAACAGGACAAATTGATCATAGAACATAAGCCACCTTTCCTTCCAAGTTGTTTTAAATTGGAATTTCAGTACAAAAGTGAACTTGATGAAGATTGGGTATGTGTCAGATGGATTGTTTTGTAACATAGATTCAAAGGTGAAGGGGATGGGGAGGTTGAAAGGCAGTTAACCTGTATTTCAAAGTCTGTCATATGCAACAGATATAAAACTGTTCTCTGTTGAAATGGACAGTGGGATGTGGAATGACAGATTGAAATGAAATGGAAAGATGCATTAAAGGTAAACATTAGGCGGAATTTTAGGATGTTTGTTTGTTTGTAATAATAATAATAATAATAATAATAATAATAATAATAATAATAATAATAATAATAATAACAACAATAATAATAATAATAATAATAATAATAATAATAATAATAATAATAATAATAATAATAATAATAATAATAATAATAATAATAATAATAATAATAATTTATTTTATATACCGCGTCCTCTCCCCAGGGGGACTCGGAGCGGTGCACAGGGAAAACATTAAAACACATAAAATATATACATAAATAAATACAATAAGTAAAAACAGATTAAATCTAATTGTCCCTGCACTAAAATCCCCATTTTTAAAATTAACGTTCCCTAACCCCTAAGGTAGAGACTAACCTAGGCCGGCCAAGCAGAAAAAGTTTATTTGTTTATTTGTTTATTTGTTTATTTGTTTATTTGTTTATTTGTTTATTTGTTTATTTGTTTATTTGTTTATTTGTTTATTTGTTTATTTGTTTATTTGTTTATTTGTTTATTTGTTTATTTGTTTATTTGTTTATTTGTTTATTTGTTTATTTGTTTATTTGTTTATTTGTTCATTTGTTCATTTGTTTATTTGTTTATTTGATTTTTATACCGCCCTTCTCCCTTACGGGACTCAGGGCGGAGTACAGGCAATGATAAAAAGCAGTAGTATAAAACATAGATACGTTAAAAATATATTAAATGATTAGCCTGTCCTAAAACCCTACTAAAAACCCCTACTAAAAACAATTAAAACTATGCCAGGCTGGCCACACGAAATAAATAGGTCTTCAAGGCCTGACGGAAAAGGCGCAGGTCCGTGGTCGTCCGTAGGTCAGGGGGGAGGTCATTCCAGAGGGCAGGAGCTGCCACAGAGAAGGCTCTCCCACTGGGGGTCACCAGCCGACATTGCCTGGCCGACGGCACCCTGTATACATTTCCTCTTCCAGTTTATCCCTCTCTGTGGGAGGGAACTGGTTGGTGGGAGGTGTTTGGGAGCAGGAGGCAGTCTTGAAGATAACCAGGTCCCTTGCCATGGAGCGCTTTAAAGGTGGTTACTAGTACCTTGAAGCACACCCGGAAAGCCACAGGCAGCCAGTGCAGCTCACGCAGGAGAGGTGTGACGTGGGAGCATCTAGACGCTCCCAGAATCCCCCGTGCGGCCACATTCTGAACTAACTGGAGCCTCCAGGTGCACCTCAAGGAGAGCCCCATGTAGAGAGCGTTGCAGTAGTCCAGACGGGAGGTGACGAGGACTTGAGTGACCGTGCGTAAAGTGTCAGGATCCAGAAAGGGGCGCAACTGGCGTATCAGGTGAACCTGATAAAAAGCCCTGTTAAATGTTCTGTAGAAGCAGAATAGTTTGCCTAGGATATTGGTGAACACTCACTTTTCTGAAGAATTTCAAAAGGATTGGAATCCAAATTCTACCTGCCAGGATGCTTTAGTAGTAGATTGCTACATTGATTGCAGCGTGTGAGTAGTGGTGTCTTCCTGGTGTCTTCCAGCTTATATGTTCCAAGATTCTATGAGGTTTCATACTAATGTGATAAACTCATAATGGCTTTTGGGGGGTTATTACAGTGATCATAAAAAAAAAAAACCCATAGGTTTGCAAATTGTAATGTAAAAATGCAAAGATGGAAACTTTAAAAAATTGTGCTTAATTATCTTATGGTCTATGATTTCCATTAGGTTTTGAATTGTGTTGCAAGTGATTGAATTATAATTGGGATTGATGAAGAATTTAACTTTTTACATTATTGGCATCTGAGTGACTCTTTCTAATAATCTGCTTATTTCAAAAACCTTTGCTATATAATCTTGGTTTTTCCCATATCTACTACTGGGATAAACCGGAAGAGGAAATGTATACAGTGAATAAAATCAATGATGACTGCCACTCTTGCCATTCAGTTTAGGAAAAATGAAAGCTGCAAGTTTGAAATACAAGGTTTGGATCCAGAGAAGTGCTATTACTTCCAGTTCAGGGCAAGATTCGACTGCAGTACTTCTTCTTACCCAAGTGAATGGGGACCAAAAATACATTGGAAAAACGGCAGCTTTATAGGTAACAATTGCTAAATATTATTTCCCTGATATCATCCTCAATAATTCTCTGATGTTTAATATTTATTTATGTATACAAATGTATAATTACCAGGGTCATGGTCTCAGCCTTGCGAGGTACTCCAGACAATAGGCACACAAAGAAATATTCTTCCAATGTAATATCTTTGCAATACTAGAATAGACCTAAGGGTTAGGGCAGGGGTCTCCAACCTTTGCAACTTTAAGTCTGAAGGACTTCAGACTTAAAGTTGTAAAGGTTGGAGACCCCTGCTTTAGGGTGTCCATCTCTTTCTTCAAGCTTTCAGTTCAATGTGAGTACCAATCTGGAGTGGCTGGGCAATTGAGATGTATTATGAATTCTGTGGATAGGCTGAGAATCTGCTACTCCTTAGTCTCCTTACACTTATGTAAACTGGCTTTTCTGAATGGCAGTGGGCCTTACTCCAGAGAGAAAGAGGGTGGATCTCTCTCTCTTTTTTACAAAATTAATTACAGAAAAAACATGTAAGATTTACTCTGAACCATATTCTATGATGAGCTGCCTTCAGTTCTCAGTTTGGAAAATCATTTTGCAAGCCTCGGTACCCAACTGCAAGCTAGTAATAAAATGCAGTTGAATATATATTCGTGTTATTTGGGTGACAAAACAACCCAAACATGAACTAAGAGCAAATGTCTTTCAGGTTGAAGCCTTTTTTTTTTTGTAGCAACAGCAATAGCTGTGATGAGGCATCCTTAAGGTCACTTCGGGTGTCTTTTTTATCAGGAATCTTTACCAGAATATTTCTAGTGAAATACAAAATGTATTACCACAAAACTTTAACATGGCAATATTAAGACTGGTGTATATTGAAGATCCTCCCATAAAGCCTTTTCAGGCTTTATTCTTTTTTAGAGGACAATACTTGGAAAAAATATACCTAAGCAGAAATGATGTTTCTTTTGTTAATCCCTTAAAGAATACTTTTTTTTTTGTCTTTGTGTGCCTGGGTCTGCATCTTTGTGTGATTTCTCTAAGATTCCTGTGAAGCTGATGACTTCAATCCAGATTCAAATATTGTTCTCCAGCCAAGTTTGGTGATGGCTGGCCTTCTAATCATGACAGCCATTCTGCTTTATATCTGCAGGCTGAAGAAGTACGTGATGCTTATTTTTATAACTCTTTCTCAATTACTGTAACAATGCCTCTTATTATGATTATAAAACCTAGGCAATTATAGAGATCAACGGGGAGCAAAGTTCTTAATGATTCTGGTATGTTGCACTGTCTTGAATCTCCCTTTTCCATGAAATGTCACTTTTAAACTGAATGCATTATTCCACTAAGATACCCATTGTGGTATGCGTATTTTGGGTTGAGAAATATTTGAAGGATAACCATGTCCCAAGATTCATATCAGACTAGGAACTGTGAATTAGGCCAGTCTGCTCAAAAACAGATGAAATAAAGCGATTATTGAAAGAGGAATTATTTTCAACACAGTGCAAAAAAAGGGAAGTTCGTTGGGAAAGTGCCATCAGCAAGAAATTGTTGGGGGGTGGGTTGGAAGAAAGGAGAGAGAAAGAGAAAGTTCAAAGAAAGTCCTATAATATTTGCAAATCAAGCAGACAGATTTGCTGACAATTTATGTACTGACAATAGCATGGAATTTATACAAATGCTTGTAGCTAATCAGTACCTGCTGTGACTTTAGTTCATTCTCACTGGATAAAATTGAAATACTGTATTTCCCTTCATTATAAACCCCCAGTTGGCTCAGCATCCAGATGGAAGTTTAAAGTTCCAAAGAATTAAAACAGAAGTGAAAGATAAGTTTGTTTTAGAATTAGAATTAGAATTTATTAAATTTATATACTGGGACTCAGGGCGGTGTACAGGCAGGTAAAATCGATAATATAAAACATAAAATACAATTAAAAATACATTAAATAGTTGGCCTGTCCTAAAACCCCTATTAAAACCCCTGCTAAAACAAATTAAAAACTACGCCAGGCTGGCCGCACGAAATAAATAGGTCTTCAAGGCCCGACGGAAAAGGCGTAGGTCGGTGATCGTCTGTAGGTCAGGGGGTAGGTCATTCCAGAGGGCAGGAGCTGCCACAGAGAAGGCTCTTCCCCTGGGGGTCGCCAGCCGACATTGCTTAGCCAACGGCATCCTGAGGAGGCCCTCTCTGTGGGGCCTAAACAAGAATAGTATATAGAGAAGGTCTATTGTCATACTTTTAAATTCAGATTAAACCTTTTCCTTGAAAGTAAACTGAAGAATTGAAAAGTATCTATTTTATCTCTGTTTAGATTATTAGTGGGATACTGTTTCTTTTCTTGGTAATACAGTACTTTATAATAGTAAACATATTGCAATTTTCTACAGTAGCATGCTTACTATGATGAAGTATTTGTAAAGAGATTAATTCATTTATAGAAATTCATTTATGTCCTGTTTAGTTTCAGATATGATTGCACAGCTGTGCTAGCAATATCTGTTCTGAACTTATCAACCAACTCTTCCCAGATTTTTAAATTGTTCAGTGAATGGCTAGATATTCCAAATCTTATTAAAATTACTAGCCTTAGAATTTTTCATGTTCTTCCCTTTTCAGCTGAAAGTTGTACTTCCTTTTCTTCTTACTGTAAAACTGTAAAAATATATGTAGTTTATTTAAATTTAAAAAATTATGAAGGAAAGAGTAAAATAAATGTTAATGGTTGGAAATTTATCAGAAGTCTATTTTTTTGGAATATATTGCTCACATTTTCTCTAATCATTTTTCTTAACCAATCTTTTTCTTTTAAATGGTTACAGAATTAGAAAAACTTTAATGCCAGCTATACCAGATGCTAAAAATATATATTCTGATTTATTCAGGAATCATGATGGAAACTTCCAGGTACGTTATTATGGAATGTTGAATTCCACTTCCTAATTTTTGATTCCCCTGACAACTAACTAACTTTCACAAGTCTATTTGAACTTGTAGATTTATTAGATATCTTCAAGCTAATTTGCACATATCTTGCAATGGCCAGAGATTATTTATTTATTTGCACAACTATTTCTGGATTGTTCCTTTCTTGAAGCATTCTAGGCAGTTCATAATTCCCAAAAAAGCAATTAAAATCATGACAGAACCAAAACAAATATCACCAATTTATGACAAGTAGAATTAAAATATGTGAAATAGATAAAACTAAATTGATTGGTTATGTGCCATCAACTGGTTTTCTAGCCCTGGTGACCTCATTCCAAAGGTATTAATTATTAAGCTGCATGATATTCTTAATATGATGCACCTATTACTGGGACAAATGATATATCCCAATAGATAAGAAATAGAGGACATACACCAGAGTAGTCTCAGATATCATAAGGCAGAGCAAGTTAATTCAGAGCAGATTTTGGTTTATTTTGTTTGGATAGTTTGATCTGAATTCATTCCACCTCAGTTACTAGATTGCATTCAGCTGTTGCTCCAAACTGCTTCATACCAGTTGTACCACATGGGAGGATGTAGGTGAAATTTTTCATAATTTTAAAAAAGAAAGTAGAAATACAAAGAGTATCAATTTTAATGACAAGAAATCAAAATGTCCTTTAAAACCTTGGGAATGGGGGAAAGGTTCAGGGTTAAAGGAGATCCTTAATTGCAATTTCTCATCCTAAATAACTGCTGGCAGCATTGACAAGTTGTTGGGTACAAGAAATTAAGTTTTATTTTTATTTAACATTTATTAATTATATTTATATAGCCATCCAGTTTACCTAAGGTTTACCTAAGGTAGCATATAATAATCCAATAAAACAATGCACATATAAAAACAATCATATACATCAGGGGTAGTCAACCTTTTTATACCTACTGCCCACTTTTGTATCTCTGTTAGTAGTAAAATTTTCTAACCGCCCTCCGGTTCCACAGTAATGGTGATGCTGAATAGTGCTTCAGTATCGGACAAAACCCCTACCGCCCACCATGAAACGCCCACTAGTGGGCGGTAGGGGCCAGGCTACCACTGGTGTGAGAAAGAGAGAGAGAGAGAGAGAGAGAGAGAGAGAGAGAGAGAGAGGAGGGAGGGAGGGAGGGAGGGAGGGAGGGAGAGAGAGAGAGAGAGAGAGAGAGAGAGAGAGAGAGAGAGAGAAATGAAATATACCACATATTTTATGGTAATGAATTAATTCATTACTTTTTCTATTCAGTCGTTGACAGCAAGAATCACTATGTTCAGGAAAGGGCATTATCAATATGAAATAACACTCCATCCCTTTGAATAAACCCCTGAATTGATGTTTTAAGTATTAACATTGATGTTGCTCATCATAGGGCGAATTATCATTGTTACATAAAATATGTAAAAAAAATCTGGAATCAAAAGCATGGTAAAGTTGGGGAAATGTGGTATGTTTTTTCTCATAAATTTCTTAATCTGATAAAAATAATGTATAAATACCTATATTTGGTCATATTCACAAAAAATGAGAAATGGAAAGAAGTCAAAATTACCCATCCCTGATCAGTGTTTCAGTGCTGTCAGTCATAATAAATGTCTGTATGTCCTGAACGTTTATTTCTAACAGTGATAAACATTTTTCTTTTTGTTATATTTTGAACTGTGCCATAAATGAAAGTTATTTTTATTTAATATAATTATATCTAATATTAATAATTCATTTAATATAAATATGGCATATTTAATATGATACTTTTCAAACTGTTGCTATTTCCTCTGACCAAGGAGATCTCATTAGTTTTACCATGGCTAGGAGACTTGTGATTATTCTAAACATTTTAGGCTATAATTCACATAACCTGCCTTTTAGGTCCAATGATCACAATTGTTAAGAATTGTAGTCAAATGTTAAAGACAGCTAGGTTATTCTGGGCAAATTACTGTCTCTCAGCCCAATTCACCTCACAGGATTATTGTTCTGGGGAAAATAGGAAGAGGAAGGAGCATGCTTGTCACCTTAAGTTATTTATAAAAACAGTAAAGGCAGGATAAAAATACATACATACATACATACATACATACATACATACATACATACATACATACATACATACATACATACATACAAAAATGATCAAAGATTAGGGAAGGCTATGCTATCTTAATATTCCATATTGATCTTGAGTTGTCTAAAAATGCTAAGTTGAAGCAAATCTGGTTAGACTTTGAGTGATAGACTGGACATAGAAAGGATATAAGTTCAATCAAGAAGTCAGAAATACATCTTGGAAGGACACAAAGAAAGACAAATCATTCAGATCTACATAGATATGAGCATGACATCACTAGACAGCAAATATTAGTTCCAAAGAGGACTTTAATTTTATTACCAGTTAACATGCCTGGAAGATACCATTTAAGAAATCGTAGTAATCAGTTGGTGATTGTTTTTTTCAAGGAGTGGATTAATAAAACTGAGAATGTGCTGCCTGAAACACAGCTAGAATATATAGCAAAAGAATGTATAATTGAAGAAGAAAAAGAGGAAGAACCTCAACAAGATAAAATGGAACCCAAAGGTATGTTTTTGAGATCCAGTGTATGAATATTGTATATTGTTTTTATAGCGGTTTTGATAATGCCTGTGCGCCGCCCTGGGTCCTAACAAGGAGAAGGGCGGGGTATAAATTCGAATAAATAAATAAATAAATGAATATGAGGCTGTATTGCCCTTTTCTAACTTAAATTACAGCTTTTGCTTTAAATTAAACTTATTAACTGAACATAGCAATTTATAATGCCAAATTGCACCAACTGTTAGTGAAGCAATGCTAGTGTTTCAAAAATGGGAAAGTTGCAGAAGAGAATAACTCACATAAAGAATAGTTATAACAAATTCCTTATCTGGGCTTATTAAAAGGAATAGAAATGCAGACATGATATAGGTATATAAAAGTATCAATGCACCAATAGAATAAAATATTTGTAGTTCAGGTTTTTTAATTAAATTCTTAATTTATGTTTTAAGGGGCCCCAGGGACGGGGAGGGTCGAACCAGAATTAGGGTGGTGGGTGAGGGGGAAACCCACCGGGGAATGTCCTCAGGCCGGCTAGGGGCCTTGGCGGGGAGGGTGTAGTGTCCAGAATTGGGGGAGCGAGGGTCTGTCCAAAAGAGGGCTATACCATTACTACTGTGAGTGGGAGGGGCAGGTATGGAGGGAGCCAGGGGCCATATCATGTTAGGAGGGGCGCACCCGCTGTCTTCGAGTGGTGGCGCACTCCGGCCCCCATGGCTCTTCTTGCAACCCAGGGGGCTTAGGATCTCAGGGCCTGGGTCTTCGGCTGATGTTATATAATGCCAGGTCCGTGGTTAATAAAGCCCCCCTCATTTCACGTTGGTCGATGATCTCTGGAGGGCCCGGGATAGGGGTTGCTCATCTATCCTGGTCCTGTTAGATCTCTCAGCGGCTTTTGATACCATCGACAATGGTATCATGCTGCACCGATTGGAGAGGTTGGGGTGGGGGGCACCGTTTTACAATGGTTCTCTTCCTACCTCTCTGACCGGTCACAGTTTGTGTTGGCAGGGGGGCAGAGGTTGACGTCTAGGTACCTCACTTGTGGGGTCCCACAGAGGTGGATCCTCTTGCCCCTCCTGTTCAACATCTATATGAAGCCGTTGGGTGAGATCATCCGTGGTTTTGGGGTGGAGTTCCATCAGTACGCTGATGACACTCAGCTGTACATCTCTACCCCGGACCACCCCAACGATGCTGTGGAAGTGATCACCCGGTGTCTGGAGGCCGTGCGAGTCTGAATGGGGAGAAATAGGCTCCGACTCAACCCATCCAAGACCGAGTGGCTGTGGCTTCCGGCGTCACGGTATAGCCAGTTGGTGCCATCTCTGGCTATTGGGGGCGAGTTATTGGTCCCCACAGAGAGGGCTCGCAACTTGGGCGTCCTCCTGGACTCTCGGCTGTCTCTATAAGACCATATGACGGCAGTGGCCAGGGGGGCTTTCTATCAGGTTCGCCTGATACGCCAGTTGCATCCCTTTCTGGATCGTGAGGCTTTACGGACGGTCACTCAAGCCCTCATCACCTCCCGCCTGGACTATTGCAATGCTCTCTACATGAGGCTCCCCTTGAGGTGCACCCGGAGGCTCCAGTTAGTTCAGAATGTGGCCACACGGGGGATTTTGGGAGCATCTAGATGCTCCCATGTGACACCTCTCCTGCATTGGCTACCTGTGGCTTTCCGGGTGCGCTTCAAGATATTGGTGACCATCTTTAAAGCACTCCATGGCAAGGGACCTGGCTACTTGCAAGAATGCCTCCTGCTGCCAAATACCTCCCACCGACCAGTTCGCTCCCACAGAGAGGGCCTCCTCAGGGTGCCGTCGGCTAAACAATGTCGGCTGGTGACTCCCAGGGGGAGAGCCTTCTCTGTGGCAGCTCCTGCCCTCTGGAATGACCTACCCCCTGAACTACGGATGATCACGGACCTACCCCTCTTCCGTCGGGCCCTGAAGACCCATTTATTTCGTGCTGCCAGCCTGTCATAGTTTTTAAATTGATTTTAGTAGGGGTTTTTAATTTGTCAGGCCAATTTATTTAATTATATCTTAACATTTGATCTTAACTTTTATATTACTCATTTTTACTGTTTGGCTGTACACCGCTCTGAGTCCCGAAAGGGAGATAGGGTGGTATATAAATGCAATAAATCTTAATCTTAAACTGTGGGTCCTTGGTGCTCTTAGAGCTTGGTTATTTTCTTGCAGACATTTCATTGCACAATTAGGTAAGATCATAAGTAATAGAAGAGAGTTTGGGGTTTGCTCTGTTTATATACAAGTGGTCTGTTCAGTGTTGGAATAAAAGGCCAATATCCAATGAGGGAGCAAAGAATTTTAGAAACAAACCACTGTCTTAAAAGCTGGTGTTGTCAACAGAAGTTTGACTTCCTAGACTTGCAAGTAAAGACAAGGCTAATAATAAAAAAGTTTATTTCAACATATAAATAAATTGTTAAATAAATAACAAGAAAAAATATCAAAGAAACAGTTGGTCCACTAAAGAGACAAGATGGCAAGGAAGTAACAGGCAGTAGAGAGAATGCAGAGCTGCTTAACTCATTCTTTTCATCAGCCTTCACACAAAAAGAAACTATAGCCCAACCTACCAAAAACATACAGTAACTCCAGCAAGGCATTCGACAAAGTAGACCACAACCTACAGTACTTCTTGGTAAACTAAGAAAATATGGGTAATACAGCATCACCACCAGATGAATTTGGATGACAAACCATGCTCAATGAATAGTTCTTAATGCTACTACATCTACAAGGAGGGAAGTAAGCAGTGGAGACAGTACCACAAGGTTCTGTCTTATGCCCAGTACTCTGCTGCCTATCCCCACTGCTGAAAATGGGTCCTGCAGAGGCTGAAAATGGGACGCAAGGCCGAAAATGCGATGCACAAAGGCAGTGATAGGTGGCAGCAGCAATGGGCCATGTTGGTGGCAATGGGCGGTGGCAATCCCCACAGCCTGGGACAGCTGATAGGCAATATTCTGGGAGGCAGATTCAACTGCCAATCAGCTGTTTGTGTTAAATCAGTCTGTGCTAAAGCTGACCCAACTGTTTGCTGATTGCTGCAAGGAGGCCAACTGCTGGAAGGCAGAGGCAGATTTCTTTTTTCTTGTTTTCCTCCCCAAAAGCTAGATGCGCCTTGTAGTCCGGAGCATCTTATAGTCCAAAAAATATGATTCAAACTATCAGAACTAGGTGAGATATTTGAAACAAACAGTAAAGATTTAAGAAAATATGTGCTCTATTGCCATTATCTCAGGCTTTGCATCAGCACCTTGCATATTTGTGTAACTGCTGGGTCTTATATTCTGCAGCAGAGCAGACAGGCTGTCCCATAAAACAGGGGTCTCCAACCTTTGCAACTTTAAGTCTGAAGGACTTCAGCTCCCAGAGTTCTCCAGCCAGCAAAGCTGGCTGGAGAAGTCTGGGAGCTGAAGTCCTTCAGACTTAAAGTTGCAAAGGTTGGAGACCCCTGCCATTTATTGTCTTTGCTAGCAATGTGCTTCTATCTTGCATTGTCACCATTACATGATTGAATCCCATCCACATGCATTCCCTCCTTTCTAGAAACATTTCTTGATGGTGAATACTAGCAGCTCCTTCAGCTGAAAAGTCATACAATTGCTCAGCTTCAGTAAGCATTGGCAACCACGATATTGCTCAATGTTGATATATTTTCTGGGAAATGCAAATTTCTGGGCTGGAACTGTGAGGCTACAAGTAGTTCTCATTTAGTGACCCAAATTGGGACGGTAACTTAGTTGTTAAAGGAAGCAGATCCTGTCTATGATTTAGGCCTTCCATGTCCTCTTTTTAGGAGACAACTATTATAGCTCACAAAGTGGGCCATGCATGTACTGTAATACATTTTATTCTGAATCTGTAATATGCTGGTTTGAAGACATAGCCATGGTTACTATATTAAACCAGCATAACATGTTAATGGGACAGAATGAATCCTGCTTCTCGGCTACACAGGCGATTACTATTGTGAACAACGGAATCCCAATTTGTATAATTCATTCCATAAAAAGGGGAGTTAGGGGAATTCTATAATGTAGATTTCCCAGATACAAAGGACAATTAAATAAATACTGAAAAAGAATCCCTACCAGGTCTAGCCCACCGGAATAAATGAACACAAATAACCAGAGATCTTGATAAACCTTCCTTCCAAAAATGTAGGAGGCATCAATTAGTTTAGTTAAATTTTGTTAAGTTTTATTAGTTTAAGGATAAGTACTCTTCACAAACTGAACTTTTTAATTCTGACGAGATAATCCTATGGGTTCAGAATATATTTAAGTAAGTTATACCAAGAGACTAACTTTATGGCCCTAAGCAAAACAAAATCATTCTGCAGAGATGCATCTATAATGTGAATTTTAAGCTCCTTTTTAACCATAATGATGTCTCTGGTAAAAATAGATCTCTGAAGACCCCATTTCTGGAGTAAACAAAGTATTATTTGAACTAATATATCTCACCATATACAGTATACTAAATTCCTGTTTCAAATGCCCTGAGACATTTTAGCCAATAAGTAAAATTATGCTGGGAAATTTTGAGAAGTGACCTGTCTGTCTGTCTGTCTGTCTGTCTGGACTGTCTTCAAAAGTAAGAACAGAGTTGAAGCTTTTATAAAAACCCTGAATGCAGCCTTTAGCATATTGTTCAGTATATAATCAAATTAGTGAGTGACATCAAAATACTAAATCACTGATCAAACAGTACCTGGGTCTTATGCATAGGCTACCAGATGTTCAATTTTTGAATTAAAAAAAGGGTGTTGCGTGAAAGAGAAGAATCTTCTAATGAAGACAAATGTTGGAATTGAAGTGCGGGGAGTGGGGGGTGTGTGACTTGAAGTGAGAGCCACGTTGGTGTGGTGGTGAAGTTGCTGGCTTAGAAACCAAGAGAGAGTGGGTGACTTTGAACCAATCATTCTCTCTCAGCCCAATTCATGCCACATGGAAAATAGGAGGAGGAAACAGTATTATGTATGTTTATTGTCCTGAGTTAGTTATAAAGGCAGGAGATAAACAATCCAAGAAAGTGCTTAAGCCTGTCTTGTCCCATGTAGTGAAGAGCCCTTTGCAGTTTCTTCAAGATGCAAAATAACACGTGAAAGCATGTGTTGCTTCAGAAGAATTTGGAGCTGTACAGTCTTTTAAGGCAGGGGTCTCCAACCTTTGCAACTTTAAGTCTGAAGGACTTCAGCTCCCAGACTTCTCCAGCCAGCAAAGTCCTTCAGACTTAAAGTTGCAAAGGTTGGAGACCCCTGCTTTAAGGTGTATGTAGTCGGTAGTTCTACTCCAGTTTATTTAAACTGAGAGGAAAGCTGCTTTCCTATGTAGTACTGTGTAGCACTGACAGCAACTGGTATCTCACTTTATATCTTGGCTTTGGAAGAGAAGGCATCTTTCCCTATCCATAGTCTTGGTTCTCAGCACTGAAAATGTATCCTTTCACCATTTTAACTCACAGGAGTTCTTGGATGCCATCGATAAAAGATGGCTTGGTGGCCTTGGAGCTGTTTTACAATTATTCAGATATTTTTCTTGAAAAATATGCATGGGGCAAATGTACAGAAAATGTATATTGAAATTATAAATGGATAAGCTAATGGGACAACAGCTCCTTTTGGCATTTTGTGCAGTGAAAGGGTGAAGAAGTTCTTATAACTTCAGGCAGCGTGACCACTCAGGAAATGGAGAGCTGTCTGAATGACCTTCTTGGACTACTGATAGTTTGTAAGGGATGCATGCATGTCTGTTTTTTTCCCCAACGTCATCCATGAAAATGTTTGTGTAGTGATTTTAAAAAGCTTTGGAGAAATTGGAGTGTGGAATTGATGGTAGTATGAAGTGCTGTGCGATCAGATTTCAAATCAGGCTTGGGTTACATCTTGATTCTCCCAGAAACAAGACTGTATTCGGGAACCAGTTAACAGAGGAGCTTCATAGGCTTTATTGCAGCTAGATAAGTTGGTTTAGTACATGTAAGAAAGAAGTTATATATAACATATGAATTATTTGCTTTCAGAAACTGCTGCAGCCGCATACTCTTAATAGACAATGTGTTTTCAGCAGTCTTCAGCATTCATGATTCAGTGGTTTGTCAGCTTGAGGAAGGACAATACCATTCACTATTTTTAGTAATGGGAGTAAAATGGCAGTCCATTTGTAAGCACAAGTTCTGACTTACATACAAATTTGAGCTAAAGATAGAATTGGGAATGTTCTTGACCTGGGGACTGCCTGTAATTCTAATCTTGAGGTTTGGATTCTTGCTTCTCAAGGCCTTATCCTAAATTTGAGCACATACTTTGAAAAACGGCTTGAACTGAAGTTAAGATTAACTCAGACAATTAATTACTCATTTTTTGTTGATTTATTTTCTCCACAGCATTCTGGCGTTAAGAATCAAGAAGCATAATTTGTATCCCGGTGCTTAATATATGATAGAAGGTATCTCACAATCTCTGCCTGAAGCAATAACAAACGACTTAACTGCAATCGTTTCAGTTTTGTTCTTAAGGTTTCTTCTCTGTAGACTGTTTGCCATTGCATTGTATGGATTGTGTGCCAGGAAGTTTCAAAATATTAAATTCCATTTGCCAAATAGCCATTAGGATTACAACTGTAATAAGCACAACAATTATTATTGCAGTTGTTCTAAATTATATTTTTCTAGCCATTTTATATTTTCACCTGAACTTCTGTTAGATATTAATATGCTACATTTAATTTTATACGTAAGATTCACTAACCAGGTGCATTTAGGGGATTTCCTAATTTCTCCTGGTATGCAATTGCCCAGAAGTGCTATTGTTTGTAAAATAAAAAAAAAAGCTTACTATGACTCACCTAGACGATATACAATTTGCTTTGGAAGCTTTGCAAATACTTTTTGGCTCTGGAAATGCAAACATTATTTAGTTAGATGACGTTAAACTAGTACGATTTGATGGTGTATATTTTTAATGATTTCTTCTTTTTATCAGTTCAGAACACAGAAAAGCATTCTAACAGAAAAATACACTTTTTTCTTAAAAAATGTATGCTATTCTAATCAACTCTGTTGTTGTAATTATAACTTTCTGCTGTAATTTTGAACTTGAATACTCAGTCAATTCATGTGAACCTCCACTGCTTGGCTCTTAATATTTTGATATTCAAAAGAGATTAAAGTGAAAGTTTACTGGTCTTCTCCATCTGCTTTTGGGATTCCTCTTCATTGGCATGGGATACATATTTCAGTAATTAAGCACATGCTTTTCATCTGGAATGCTGACAAAAATCTCATCACTATTCCAGAATAAATCTCATCAGGGTAGATGATCCAGGCTAAATTCATCTATTTGATGTCCTGTTCCTAACCAACATCATTGGCACTCTATATGGTATGTTTGTGGAAGATCAATAAACCTTTGGTCTATTTCTTGAAAAGAATGAATTAACGTAAACCCTACTTCTAATTGATATCTTCATAGAAAAATAAAAAGCAAAGGTTTATTTTCTCTTCTCCCCACCCTAGTGATTCTCCAATCCACATTAGTATAATGAAAGATCCAATGATATTCAGGAAAGTAGTGATATTAAAATATTTTAGTGATATATTTAAAGTGAGATTCATGAATACCAAAAAAATCTCCCACACCTGGATACCACTGTATTTTAGGAATCTTGTCTCTAGTGAATGTGTTCTGGGGTATTTGCCTTTTGATTAGAATATTTCAGTCTCATTTCACATAGTGAAATACGAATGCATTTTATTTTCTTCTAGTTGCAATCCCACAATGACTCATTAGCTAGCTGGAATTATTTTTTCTGTTTCTTGCTAATATAAAAGTGCTTTGTCTTGAAACGAGTTCCTTCATTCTAAGGATATTGGACTGCTTTATACGTCCCCTGCTTTATTGACTTTGGGAAGCTTCAATATTTTTGAAAACCAACAATGAACTTTGGATCTTCCTTCATTTTGTTGTTTAGAAATTAATAATGCTGTCCAAGCTTTCTTTTATTATTAGTTGAGTCCAATGGTCAGGTTTGGAATTTTTAAAGCATGTTCTCTGCATTCTTCTAGACCTGTGATGGCAAACCCATGGCATGTGTGCCACAGGTGGCATGTGGAGCCTTCTCTGCAGGCACACGAGCCATCGCCCAGCTCAGCTACACCGCGCATATGCATGCACCTCACGCTGGCCAGCATGCAAGGGAGGGGGTCATGCATGAGGGGCAGGGGGATCATGCATGCATGTGCAGAGGGGTTGTGTGCAGAGGTGGGGAGACCGTGAGGGATGTGCGGTGTGCCCCCTCCCACTGCCCATTTTTGGTCCAAGGAGGCTTCAGGGAGGCCTGCTAGGTCCAAAATGGAGCATGTGGGGGTTGAACGTATATCCAGGGAGTGTGGGGAGAGCATGTGGGCATGCATGCATGTGCAGGGGGTGGGGTGCATTGCATTATCGATGTGGGTATGCATGCAATTTTGGCATGCACTGTCCTAGAATTTAGATGACAACAATGAATCAATTACAAACTTCCATTTATCAGAAGGCAAAGTAGCAAGTTGTCTCTGCTAAGTTTTCTAAATTCACTTTTTGTTACGATTTATCATTTGCCTTTTGTGTGTCTATATAGGGAAGCAAGATGACCAAACAAAGCACTGCAGTGCATCTATTTTTTTTTTTAAAAACACCTTTTTGCTAAAGATGTTTATAGTGCTTATAACTTGCAAAAACATTTTCATAACTAGAGAAAATGCTGAATGCTGCCATTTTGCAGAATGGCAATTTTCTAAAATTAAAATATATATTTTAAATGCTGGTCCTGGAAGCTTCTGGGGCAGTAATGAAGCATCCATGGACACATTGGATCTTATAAGCACTAGGATAAGAAGCCGAATTCCTGGCTCTGCAAGAATGGAATATCTGAAAACTAAAGGAAGGTTGGCATTCTCCGTTTTCAACTCACAGACCATCAGATTTAATGCAACTCAAATGTATATAAGATGCTTCAGTCAGTCTATGCTATGTTGCAATAAGGCCAATTTGACTGGAGATATTTCTGAGTAAGAAATCCCAGGATAGCCTTCCAAGTCAGAATTAGGAAGTTAACAACTGGAGCTGTTACCACTTTTACTATAAAGTTATTATAGAAAATTGTGAGTGTGTGTGTGTGAGAGAGAGAGAGATAGCCAGTACAGTCTGTTCAATATTTTCATACTGATTCATAGAAAAATGATAACACATTCTTTTCTATAGAAAAAAGTAGACCATTTGGTTTTGTCTGTGGTTAAATTATCAGAGACATCAATGCATGTCTCTACACATTATACAATCATGCTGTTTCATTAACCTGTTAATGTCATTACATATGTTATTATAGATCATAAAATCTTCATCTCCTCAAAACTACACTGGTTACTTTTTTTATTATTATTATTATTAAATTTATACCCCCCCCCCCTTCTCCTAAAAAAGGACCCAGGGCGGTGCACAGGCATCATTAAAATCATACAAAAATGCAAAAATATAAAAGTCCAAAATAGTTAAAAGCTAATTAAATATTCCCTGTGCTAAAATTAATAATACTCTAAAATTTTACTTTAAAATCTGTCATGATTAAGAAGTTAGACACCCATTTCTTCAGCATGAAGCAAGGGCACAGAAATGGCTGGTCAATTAGGGTTAATTCTGGATGTGCTGCTACATATTTATGCAGTTCTGTTTGGGAAAGACTATTATTCTCACGTATAAGGATTACCCAGCTGTAAACCTATTTTGAGAGTTTGCAGATCACAAAGACTCATAGATAGACTTTGGCTTATGGCTTTGCTAGTAGCTTTTCTTCCATGGCTAATGGTGATGATAAAGCTTCTCCAGGTATCTTTCTAATCCAAAATTACAGCTTTGTAATTTTTAAGGTGAATACAGCACAAAACATCTGGGCTGTCCCCTGATACTACTAGATGAGATCTCTAGGGCTCGTTGCCTTTTGAAGAGTGAGGAAAATCCTCAGGGATGTCTCACACCCTGGATGGCACTTCTTTACCCTCCTAACATCAAGAAGGAGATATAGAAGCATAGCCAGCTGCACAAAGAGGCTGAAGAACAGTTTTTATCCATGGGCTGTCAGACTCCTAAATGCGAAATAACATCATAACTACGTAGTACGATGGAGTTGCAGAGTCAGTGCAATGTGTAACATGTTCACACTGATGCAATAGGACTGGGTGTTTGTTAATATGATTTATTGGGTTAGGGCAGTGCTTCTCAAATAGTGGGGCACGCCCCCCAGGGGGGGCGCGAGGCTCCGTAAAGGGCGGCGCGTTTGACCTCGGCAAACACTGTCATAACAAGCCAAGCGCCGTGTTTATGTCTCTGTATCCAGTCAGATGCTGACAAGGACCTTCTCCTGTGAAACATAACGCTGCCCCAATTAATCAAACTTGCTAAAGAAATCGGGCTACCGCTGCTGACATTTGCATCGATAGTGAGCATTAAGCCAGTACATGTGACTGCGCATGCTCCTCCCTTTCGAGGAGAACAGACCCGATAGAATAGACATGATGCTCTATCCTGATTAGCCAAACCCGCCCGTGTGACTTTTAGACCCGGATGATACTATTTACAGTCGCGCGGGGGGCGCGAAATGTTTTCTTCTTCCTAGGGGGGCATGACAGAAAATAATTGAGAAGCACTGGGTTAGGGAATGTCTGTCTTCACTATGAGTTGTATTGTATTGGGGGGGTTGGTGCACTGAGGGAGCTCAACCAATCTCATTGTACATATGTTGTGCACTGACAAATACATCATCATCATCATCATCATCATCATCATCATCATCATCATCATCATCATCATCATTATTATTCATTCATTCACCTGAGAAAGAGAAGTTAAGCCCTCACAGAAATGCCTCTTAAAGATGTTACACTCTGCTGTTTGGCTATTATGGTGGCAGAGAGCCAGTTTGGGTAGTGGTTAAAGTGCTAAAAGATGGAAACCAGGTTATTGTGTGTTACTTTGGATATAGAAACCAGCTAGGTGACCTTATTTGTATTGTATCAAAATGGCTCATTATGTCTGGTGATTTTCCCATGGTTTCTCCATAGCACACATAAAAGTTTGTTAAGTTGTTCTTCATTACCTCTTGTTCAGAAGGTAGATGTATGCATTTTTATCATTTGGGGAAATAGCTAAATATTTTCTCTCGCTAAGGTTGTTTTTTTAAAAATTTCTCATGGTGTCCTAAAGGAGCAAATGACGCTCAGTGTTATATCATATAAAGCAGGCCAACAAATATGACTGATGAAAACTGAATGTTAATAGGCAACTTTAAACAAGATTTATTAACCCCCGGGGTTTAATCTTGGGGATATGATAAATAAATCTGAAATTAGTTTCCAATTTATCAAATTTGTTTATCAATAAATTATTTGAACCTGTTTAAAAATTTTTTTTTAAAGAATGAAAAGTATGCATTTTTGTACCTATGAAAATTTATATACATTTTTGTTGGCCTTTTTTTCCCACCCCCCAAAATTTGAGAATATTTCTTTAAATAAACAGATGTCTCTCTGTATGCTATTTCCATTGTGTACGTGTCTGGGGTTTTCTTGTATAGGTAGAAAATTTAGAAATCCTATTTTGTAATCTTAGACATTGTAAGATAGAATGGATAATTTTAGGTCCGTCAGTTTTATCCGTTAGATTTAGTAAAGTTCTAATATTTTCAGGAAGAAATCTTAACCACATCCATGATCTAATGATTGCTTACAGTCTTTTTTATACATGTAAGGGCTTCTTATTCATTTTTTGAGCAAAAGGTTTTGTAATTACTACAACAATATAATGGAAAAAATATGCGGGAGATCCATAACTACATGTGGAATGGATTGTCAGAAAAGAAGTACTGCGAAGCAGATTGGTTCCATAGATTATAATAGTTACATTTCATATGGAGTCTATTAAAATATTTGCTTAGTGAATGTTTACATCTAATAAGAAAGCAGATGATTAATATTCAATAACAAAATTCACAGAGGTTAAATTTATAGAACACATTTATCAAGCAAATTAATTTCAGCCTCATTTGCCAGTAATACAAAGTCACTTTAAAATCTTAAATTATTCCTCTGACTGGATGTAATCTCTTGGCCTTTTTTCTTCATCACTTTTGACAGCAGCCAGTTTTAGTAAAGAAATATTAATATACTTAAAAGTCAGTCTAAAACGTAGCAATAGCTTTCACTTAATCATAGATTTTGTCCATAGATAGCACTGGAGGAAAGAAACTCTCATGTTCGAAAGATGGAATGTTAAACTACATGCAATATTAGCCTGCAAAATATTAAATGCAGACTTTTTAAATGGCATAATATTATGCAAGGTTATAGTTCCTGAATACGTTTGGGAAGATTGCAGAAATTAGAATAACCTGAATCAGACAACCTTTCTAGAAATATGGTTAGTAATGTATGTTTTTGACTGGTATCATATGTGCCTTGCTAGGAAACAAGATCTGCTCATGCTGGTAGTTTTACACGTACACACATACACATACAGGCAACATTCAGATATGCTGTGATTCTTGTTAGTTGGAAAACTCTTCATAAAGTCCAATGGGATTTCAACCTCCTTTACTATATAGGATCAGATATTTACATATAGAAATACCATTCAAAAATCTAATTTAAAAAATACGTTATTTAAGAAAGTCACACTATCAGTGTTAACATGAACCATAAATGGGACCACATCTAAAAGACTTGGTTTACTAGTAAACAGATATTCTGGTAGAATGGATTCACTCTCAAATTGATCAGTGATTTTTAGATTTGGGAACACACAGCAATGCTAGGGGAAGAGAAGAAAGTGAAGCACGATGGCTTATAGAGATTTATCTAGCTCTATGAATTCTTACACCATCTGCCATCTATTCAGACCCTACATTTTTTATCTGTGGACTTTCTCTCTAACATTATGGTTAGGATTAGATTCAGTAAGGAGCTCTTGCCAAGTGAAGAACAGAAAAATAGCACTCTTTTCTGTGCTATAAAAGTGATGGGCGAGAAAGGTACATTCAGATTTGCAAGTGCAATGGCAATCTGACAATGTAATCCAGAGAGGAAGCATGACTAATTTATTGTACAGATAAAATAACAGAGTCTCTTGCAAATCTAAAAGTACATCTCCCCCACATCACATTTACAGCCCAAGCAACTAGGGAGAGTCTCTCTTGATATATTTGCCATGTTCACATTCCTTTTGGAAGCTAAGCTGCCTCTTATCTGAACATTTTCCTGGCTGTGACTCCTCTCTCTGTCTCCCAAGGTCTTTCCTACATACAATTATACTATCTGTTCTTTTTTCATTTTAGTGAATCTATCAGTTGTGTAGAAGAAGCAACTTCTGCTTGAAAAAAAAATGCAATTGAACTGAAGGAGAGGCATGGCAGTGAGATCTTTCAAGCTTTATAAACAGATAACTGTTGAGTCCCCAAGCCTATGTCCCAGACAGCTCGTCTGGTAACCTATGAGTCACCGCATTCCGGAACTGAGCCAGCAGCTGCAGTGATTAACAGAGACAAGCTGTCTGGAATCTGTCTGGAAAGGAGTTACAATGTTGCAAGTGCATTGCTAGGAGTTTCCTGCCTGGTAACTCTATATAAGAGGTTGCCAGAGAAGAAACCTTGCCAGTTGAATCTTGTGTGTGTTGTAAATAGTGTGAATAAACGTTCCTGTTGTTTTGACCATGCCTGAGTCGGAATCCTTTGTCTGATCTAACACTGGCGACGAAGGTGGGATTCAGGCCGTGGCCTTAGAACGCAACGGGTAACGAATACTTCAACAACAGAGCGCAGCGCGACGCACAGCCTCACCATGGCTACGGCGACAATGCCTCCGTTTGCACCGTTCGACCCGATGAAGGAACAATGGGCTTCCTTCTTAGCCCGGTTCGAGTGCTTCTTGATAGCCAGCGACTACGGCGAACTCGCGCCTGCCAGGAAGCTGAGCCTATTCCTCCAGTGCGGCGGCCCTGAATTGTTTGCTACCGCCCGAACCATAGCAGCACCCGCAGCGGTGCACGAAGTGCCGTGGGACGATCTCCTGGGCCGCCTGAGAGCACACTACGCACCGGCGCCTTCCCGCATAGCGCATCGCTATGCATTCAGGCAATGTGTGCAACAGCCGCAACAGTCGGTAGCCAAGTTCCTGCAGAAATTGAGAGCGACCGCAATCCCCTGCGAGTTCCCTGCTGGCTTCCTGGAGGAATCCCTACTGGAGCAGTTTGTATGCGGCGTAAGAGACATCCGCCTAAAGCGCCGCTTGCTTTCAAAAACTGTCCTGACTCTCGAGCAAGCGGTGGAAGAAGCACGCGCGACAGAATTGTCGGAGATCTCCACATCCGACATGGGCCGCGCGCGCCCTCCTCTTTTCCCCACTCCACGAGCGTGTCTGGTAGACGAAATAGCGCCGCTGGATGAGCTGGAGGAGGAAGACCGTGGGGACTGCATGAGGGTGACCGGGCGCGTGCTGAATTGCGCATTCACACCGCAGCAGAAGTCCGGGAACTGCCTAGGCTGCGGAGGGGCCCACCAGAGACCAGAGTGCCCATTCAAGGCATCGGTGTGCCGCAGATGTGGCAGGAAAGGACACCTAGCAGCTGTGTGCCGTGCTGCCACTCCAGTGACAACGCCAGCTGCCGCCTCCAGAACCGTTCCACCAGGACAACGAGGGTCGCAGAAGTGTTCAGGACGCTACCAGCCACAGCCGACCGACTGCTTCGCGCTGGCGGAGATGCCCCCAGCTCTAAGCTACGACCAGGCAGAGAGTAGGAGACTGTCAACAGTGGTTTGCTTAGAGGGGGTGGGGGTAAAAATGGAAATAGATTCAGGGTCCTCTAGATCACTCATGTCCTGGGCGCATTTAGTTAAGCTTTGCCCCAAGCTCAGAAAGCGGGATCTCGGCCCCACAGCGACGATCCTGAAAGATTACCAGGGCTCACAAATTCCCATTCTAGGTCTGCACAGAGTGAGAGTAGACTACGGCCCCTTCCACGGATCCCTTCCCATCCTGGTAGTGGCCAAACCCCTAGCTGCCTTGATCGGATTGGACTGGTTTCCAGCCTTGGGACTGTCAGTCCAAGGAGTACACAGCGTGCCAGCCAGTTCTCCGGTAGACGAAGTAATCAGAGAGTTCAACAACGTCTTTGATGGCAGCTTAGGAACGTACAAAGGCACTCCAGTTTCCCTAAATTTGGACCCCCAGGTTGCTCCAGTCCGCTTGAAGGCCCGCAGGCTGCCGTTCGCGCTGAAGCCCAAGGTTGAAGCGGAATTGGATCGATTGGTGGCGCAGGGCGTGCTCGAACCCGTCGATCAGGCGAAATGGGAGACCCCAATTGTGGTCCCCATTAAGCCCGACGGGTCCGTGAGGATCTGCGCCGACTATAAGTCGACGATCAACCTCGGGCTTCAGGCGAACCCATACCCGGTTCCGGTGGTGCAAGACCTACTCCACTCATTGGGACGAGGTCGAGTGTTCGCGAAACTGGATATGGCGCAGGCCTACCAACAGCTCCCGGTGGATGACGAGGCTGCGGAAGCGCAGACCATCGTGACCCACCGTGGGGCTTTCCGCTGTCGCCGTCTCCAATTCGGCGTGTCCGTAGCCCCGGGGATCTTCCAGAGCCTCATGGAGCGACTGCTCCATGGGCTCCCTGGCGTTGTACCGTATTTTGACGACGTCCTGATTGCTGCTTCCAGCATATCAGAACTCGCCAAAACGTTACGGAAGGTCCTCAGAGTTTTCAGGGGCGCGGGTTTAAAGTTGAAACGCAGCAAATGTACGTTTGCTGCGCCTAGGGTGGAATTCCTGGGTTTCATGATTGACGCCCAAGGAATTCACCCAACCCCCTCCAAGGTCGAGGCCATCCAAAAGGCCCCCACTCCTGCCTCCAAAACGGAGCTGCAGGCATTCCTTGGCCTTTTGAATTTCTACGCGCCGTTTATTCCCCATAAGGCATCGCTAGCCGAGCCGCTGCATCGGTTGCTCGACCGATCCGCGGCCTGGCACTGGGGCAGCCGCGAAGCACACGCGTTCGCGGCTGTCAAAGCCATGCTCACGTCAGATGCGGTACTAGTCCAGTACCATGACAGGCTTCCTCTGACGCTTGCGTGCGATGCCTCCCCTTTTGGCCTGGGGGCTGTCCTTAGCCACGTCTTTCCAGACGGCTCGGAAGCCCCCATTGCTTTTTACTCCCGGACAATGTCTCAAACGGAGAGAAACTACAGCCAAATCGACAAGGAGGCTTTGGCTGTAGTGTCCGGGATTAAGAAGTTCCACAATTACCTCTATGGGCGGACCTTTTCTGTTGTCACGGACCATAAGCCGCTCCTTGGGCTATTGGCCGGTGACCGTCCGACACCCCCCATCCTGTCGCCCAGGATGACCCGCTGGACGGAATTCCTGGCAGCGTATGACTATACGCTGCTATACCGTCCTGGCAAGCAGATAGGGCATGCTGATGCCCTAAGCCGCTGCCCTCTCCCGGGGCCGGATCCGGCCCCTGTGCCTGCTCTCTCTGTCCTGATGGTCGCGGAGTCGGACTTGCCCCTGTCCTCTTCCGCCGTTGCCGCTCACACCCGCGCAGACCCCGTCCTCGCCCAGGTCTGCCGATGGGTGCTGAGGGGCTGGCCTTCGGGCAGTGTGGCTGAAAACTTTCGGCCTTACAAGTCACGCCAGCTGGAGCTCTCGCTCCATTGCGGGTGCTTGTGTTGGGGAGATCGGGTCATCGTCCCTTCCCCTCTCCGGCACATGGTTCTTCAGTCGCTCCATGCCAACCACCCAGGCATCGTCCGTATGAAGGCATTGGCCCGGAGCTATGTCTGGTGGCCCGGCATGGACGCTGAAGTGGCGGAATGGGTGGCCGCCTGCTCCTCCTGCCAATCGTCCCGGCCGGCCCCGCCGGTCTCCCCGCCGAGGGAGTGGGATGCCCCCAGGTGCCCATGGTCCAGGCTCCACTTGGATTTCGCGGGTCCCTTCCATGGCCAGAATTTCCTCGTGGTGGTGGATGCGTTCTCACGCTGGGTGGAGGTGATTCTCATGGCTTCCACCACAGCGGAGAGCACGGTGCGTGCCTTGCGCCGTCTGTTCGCGACCCACGGGTTGCCGGACGTCGTTGTGTCCGACAACGGACCCCAATTTCAATCCTCCACCTTCTTGGACTTTCTGGCCACCCAAGGGATCCGCCACGCGCCAGTCGCCCCTTATCACCCGGCGTCTAATGGACGCGCGGAACGAGCCGTGCGCTCAGCCAAGGAAGCCTTGGCCCGTTTGGATAAAGGGGACTGGCAGGCAAGGGTGGCCGCGTACCTTTTGGGACAGCATGTCACACCTTGCCCAGCCACAGGGAAAAGCCCCGCGGAGCTCTTGATGGGCCGACGCTTGCGGACCACTCTGGACAGACTGCACCCCGATTACGACGGGTTGCAGAGGGGCAACCTGCAGATTCCCACTCCTCGTTTATTTGAAATTGGGGACCTGGTTTGGGCAAGGAACTTTTCAGGGGAGCCGCGATGGATTGCCGCAACCATTTTGGACGTAACCGGACCCTGTTCTTACAGAGTCGGCCTTCAGGATGGATCCGAGTGGCGGCGCCACCTGGATCAACTGAGGCGCCGCCTGCCCGAAACAGCAGTCACCACGCCAGGCCGTTCCTGCCCGTTGGCCCCCGTTGGGCCGTTGTTCTCTGCTCAAGCCGAGCAGTTGTTTGGAACCCCGGAGTCCCTAGCCGGGCCAGACCTCGTATCGGCGGGAACAGCACGGGGAGACCGCCAGGACCTCACAGCCCAATCTGACTCTCAGCTGGGGGCCTCGCCCATCGGGGAACCACCCTACCAGAATAATACTCGCCAGCAAATGCCAACTACCTCAAGCCCGGTCGCCACGCCCCCTCACCCGGACTTGCTAGGGTCGCCATTGCCGCCTACGGCGACTCCACCTCCGAGGGCAGGCCGCGATGACGTAGGCGAAGGCTCCGTGTCCCACAGGGAGGAGCCTCCTCAAGAACTAAGGCGGTCAGGGCGGACCCGACACCGCCCCGCCTATCTGAACGACTACGCGTGCGCATGTACTGTGTTGGACAGAGAACCTAGACACATGCGCACTGACTATGGGGGAAGGAGTGTTGAGTCCCCAAGCCTATGTCCCAGACAGCTCGTCTGGTAACCTATGAGTCACCGCATTCCGGAACTGAGCCAGCAGCTGCAGTGATTAACAGAGACAAGCTGTCTGGAATCTGTCTGGAAAGGAGTTACAATGTTGCAAGTGCATTGCTAGGAGTTTCCTGCCTGGTAACTCTATATAAGAGGTTGCCAGAGAAGAAACCTTGCCAGTTGAATCTTGTGTGTGTTGTAAATAGTGTGAATAAACGTTCCTGTTGTTTTGACCATGCCTGAGTCGGAATCCTTTGTCTGATCTAACAATAACCTTGTTGGTTTATGGTAGCAAAAAAAACCTAGAGGGATTAGTATCTTTTCAATCTAATAAATGTTATTAAAATACTTAAGATTTTGTGAGCTGTAACTCACAAAAAGTAAACAGATGTGTTACACAGAAGAGGTGCTGTAGAGTCCTAGTTTCAAGGGTGTAATCCAAGGTCATTAACAAAATGTTTGAGATGCTATAAATCTGAGGTTAATGGAAGGATCACATGCATTTTTGAGGTGTAAACAGAAAATATAATTGCAAAGAACCTTTTGCTAAGTTTCCTATATCGTTGTTTTTAATTAATATCACTCAGCGATTCATATCTATAATGGGGAAGCATTGTTAAGTAAAATAAACACAAGATTTTTGGAGAACAATAAGTATAAACTTCCCTAAAACCTTTATGTTTTATTTAACTTTAAATTTATTTAAATTTGCAATTCCAGCAGCCATACATTGGTGCTTTTTTCTATGTATGTTGGGAACTTGAAATGATTGTGTGAATTTAAATGCCGTTTTCAGGTCTTGGAATGTTGTGATGTAGATTTTGAAGAAAATGTTGTCCTGCTACAATGGTGTACTTGTGAAAATATGTAAAAGACAATAATATTATTTTTAATAATATTATAATATTATTAATATAATAATAATATTTTTCCTGTTCCAATATGGCGGCATGCATAGACACTGTGGCTTTTTGCTCCTGGTGTCACATTGGAGTATGTAGGCAAAAACTAGTCTATACCTGTGGGGAGTTACTAAAGATTGGATCAATTAGATATTGGACTAGAAATTACCAGTGATTTCCAGCAGTCTCATAATATACCAAATGATATAGTAACAGTGCTGGGCTCTCCACGGATCGTTGTTGGGCCTAGGAGGCAGCAAAGAGAGCGGAAGCAGAAGCGGGGATGCAGAGCTGGTTTTCTAGTTCGGTTATGAAAGCAACCTCACAGACCAGCATTACCAAGCATTTTTCTAACCAACTCTAGAACCTTTGTCCACAAAACTGATGAACTAGAGCTATGGATGTCAGCGAAAAAGCTCATTTGTGACTGCTGTGTGATGATTATCACAGAAACTTGGCTTCATCCACTTGTACCTGATGTGTCAGTAGAGTTAACTAACCACACCATACACTGCTTCAACAGAAACAGCAACTCTGATAAAAGGAAAGGTGGAGGACTTTTTATTTACACACATAATGACTGGTGCACTAACAGTAGAGTTGCCTTCACATACTGTTCTGCAGATGTGGCATTCTTAACTGTCACTTATCGGCCATTTTATTTACCTAGAGAGATTTCTGTTATAGTTATCACCACTGTCTATATTCCATCTGATGCAAATGTTAGCACAGCGCTCTCTAAGTTACATGATGCCATTGAGAGGCAGTAGCAAACTTACCCTGAGGGTGTTTCTGTCGTGGCTGGGGATTTTAATCAAGGCTGTCTAAAGTCTGTCCACCCTAAGTTTGTGCAGTATGTGCAGTGTACCACCAGAGGTAAGAACACTCTAGACCTTATGTACTCAAACTTAAGACAGGCATATAAAGCAACACCTTTCTCCCGTCTGGGTATGTCTACTTACATCTCTCTGCTACTGCCAAAGTATATCCCTCTTAGGAATAGGATATGGCCAGTCAGGAAAACTGTCAAAAACTGGCTGGGGGAAGCACTCTGCTAGTTGCAGGACTGCTTTGAGATTACCGAGTAGAGTATATTGGAGCAGTAAGAATTCACTGACACTGTACTCTCATACATTAAAACACACACAAACAATGTAACAGTGAATAAGTGCATCAGAGTTTACAGTAATCATAATGGATGTCAGCAGGGTACAATCACTTCTGAGAGCCCAAAACTCTACCTTCAAGGCAAGAAACAAAGATGAATACAATGAGGCCAGGGCAAACTTGAGAAGAGCCATTAAGGTGGCTAAACAACAATAGAAACAAAAGGTAGAAAAGCATATGGAAGACAGGTGTGGCAGGGGCTAAAACGCCCAACGACCTATAAGGATACGAAAAAATAGCCAATGCAAATGCCCTGCTGGTGGAGGAGCTAAATAGCTTCTTTGCCCTCTTTGAGATCAAAAGACCAGTGTCTGTGACTCTAGCCCAAAGGCCCTCTAATTTCCAGCCACTCACCCTGGATGAACATCAAGTGAGAGCTGTGATGAAGGCTGTAAATCCCAACAAAGCTGCAGGTCCAGATGGGGTGCTGGGGGAAATGGTAAAAAACTGTGCTGACCAATTCACGGGTCCTGACAAGGATTTTTAACCTCTCCCTGCAACAGGCTAGAGTCCCATCATGCTTGAAAGCAGCCACCATTACCCCAGTTCCAAAGACAGCAGCCATAAACAGCCTGAATGACTAGAGACCAATTGCACCAATGTCCATAGTGATGAAGTGCTTTGAGAGACTAGTCCAGAGGTGGGCAAACTTTGCAACTTTAAGTCTGAAGGACTTCAGCTCCCAGACTTCTCCAGCCAGCTGCTGGGAGCTGAAGTCCTTCAGACTTAAAGTTGCAAAGTTTGCCCACCCCTGGACTAGTCCTACAACACCTCTTCCATCAAATTTTGATCAACACCAGTTTGCTTATAGAAGCAACAGGTTGACAGGGGCGCCATCGCCACTGCTCTACATATTGCACTGAGCCACCTTGAGAAATCTGGGAATTATGTCAGAATGCTTTTATAGACTATAGCTCAGTTTTTAACACAATCTTACCAGTCATTCTCATTGAAAAACTGACTGACCTGAATTTCTCTCCCCTCTCTTGTGACTGGATAAAAGTCTTCCTGATGGATCGCCCACAAACAGTAAGGGTCCTTTACATCTTCCACACTGAAGCTCAGCACAGGCTCCCCTCAGGGCTGTGTGCTCAGCCCCTACCTCTACTCACTGTATACACATGACTGCATATCCTCTGATCCATCCAACATCATAATAAAGTTTGTAGATGACACAACAGTGCTGGGTCTCATAATTGGAGAGGATGAATCAGCATACAGGGAAGAAGTCCAGAAGGTATCCACATGGTGTGCAAAAAACAACTTGCATCTAAATATTAGTAAGACAAAGGAGGTGATGCTAGATTTCCGGAAGCACAGAGAGGAACCTGCCCCATTGTATATCGAGGGGGGCTGTGTGGAGAGGGTTTCCTCTTTTAAATTCTTGGAAGTGCTTATTAGCCAAGCTCTCACCTGGAAAAACAACATGTTTCTATTGGACAAGGCCCAACAGTGACTTCATTTCCTTAGAGTCCTGTGAAAAAAATCAGGCGGAACAGCAGTTGATGACTTCTTTCTATCGGGCCACAGTAGAAAGTGTCCTCACATATTGTATTACAGTATGGTACACTGGTTGCTGCAGACAGGAAGGCATTACAGAGAGTGATCAATTTGGCACAAGTAACCATTGGTTGCCCTCCAACATCACTGGATGACATTGTCAGGGCTTGCTGCTTTAGTAGAGTAAGGAAGATACTCAGAAATGATTCACACTCTGGTCAGTGCCTCTTTGCACTTCTACCATTGGGCAGAAGACATCAGAGCATAGCTAGCCGAACAAATAGGTTTAAAAATAGTTTCTATCTTTGGACTGTCAGACTCTTAAATACAACTACAATCACTCCACACACATACACGGAAAAGTATGACTAGTTTTTTTTCTTTTTCTTTTATCTTTTCCCCTAATTACTTGCATTGGAATTATTAATTATACTATTTATGTTGTTTGTATTTGTTCTCACGGATTGCACAAGTGAGGGTAAAACCAATTTTGTTGTATGAATTTTGTACAATGACAATAAAGGCTATACTATACTATACTATACTATACTATACTATACTATACTATACTATACTATACTATACTATACTATACTATACTATACTATACTATACTATACGGAAAATGTTTCTCAAAATATGTATGTTTGTGTGCATGTGAATATACATTAAAATCTTCACCATTTTCTATGCAAACTTCTTTTTAAAATCACAGATTTTTAACCTGAGAAAATAAGAAACAAAAACTGGCCATTGAAATTGACTATCAAAATTGCGCAACTTTCATGAAACAAGCAAAGCTGGACATTTGTAATGTAGATGTCACTCAAACTTAATAAACAGTTTCCTGTAAAGCTCAAAGATCTTGATTTTGTCAAAACCGATTCAAGAGTGTAAAGCTTGATAAAAATCAGAATGACATAAAATGCAATATAGGTTTTGCACTAGCAAGGAGAAAGTTTTTCTCTCCCTTTGAATGTGTACAAATACTTCTCAACTTACAACAGTTTATTTAGTGACCATTCAAAGTTACAACAGCACTGAAAAAAATATGACTTATGACCATTTTTCACACTTACACCTATTACAGCATCACCATGGTCACCTGATCAAAATGTGAACAATTGGCAATGACATGTATTTATGATGGTTACAGTGTCCTGAAGTTCTGTGATCATCTCTGGCAACCTTCTGGCAAGCAAAGTCACTGGGGAAGCGAGATTCACTGTTACAAGCTTAACAATTGCAGTGATTCACTTAACACGGCGGTCCTCAACCTGTGGATCGCGACCCCTTTGGGGGTCGAACTACCTTTTCACAGGGTCGCCTAAGACCATCGGAAAACACACATTTTTGATGTGAAGAAACCAATTTTATGGTGAGGAACTGTATTAAAGGGTCACAGCATTGGGAAGGTTGAGAACCACTGACTTAACCAGTGGCACTGTGACAAGAAAGGTGTAAAATGGGGCAAAGCTCACCTAACAATTGCTTTTCTTAGCAACAGAAATCTAAGTCGAGGGCTACCTATACTTTTTGCTGTAGTGTCAAGTTTTTTTGTTGCTGTGCTGGGGTTAGCTGTACTGCTAAGTAAAAGGTAGCATCTACCTTGGGAAATAAATGTTGATGCATCTAGGACAGGGGTTCCCAAACTTGGCGACTTGAAGACTTGTGGACTTCAACTCCCAGAATTCTGGGAGTTGAAGTCCACAAGTCTTCAAGTTGCCAAGTTTGGGAACCCCTGATCTAGGATGAAGTGGGAGCAGCCGTTCCCAGGTATTTCTCCAGACCTGCCTGCCTGTTCTCCTACTAGAGGAAAATGTCACAAACAAATCAGCTCTGCATGACTATACTCAGTTTGACCACCCTCCCCCTTAAAAGTGACTTGAGTTTGATGTAACTGGGTGGCAGACATATAATAAAGTCTTAAGTGGAATCATTTTTGTAGACAACCATGTAATTAGTCTATGGAGATTCTCAATCATCCAGGTCATGGTTGTCACAAAGGTGCTTTTTCTAAAAGACAACTGAACTTTCTTGAATTTGTCTTTTGAAAACATTTCGCTTCTCAGTTCTGAAGAACTGAAGTCCAGTTGCCTTTTGGAAAAAAAACAAAAACCCATGTTTGGAACAATTATGTAATTTGTCTCTGGGTATTTTTTTTTAATGTCTTATCAGTTTACAAAGAGCAAAAATCAAAATAGCAGAACAGCAGATTCTTCCTCAGTGATGGTAGAAGTGGTGGACTTGAATTCTTGGGCTTATGAAGTGATTCCTAGAATTGAACTATTGATAGAAATAAACTGTCTAAAGACAACTACTTTCCTTAGTTACTCCTGCAACAACAACAAAAAAATAGACTGTCTTTATAACATTTACCAGACAGACCCATCTGAAGACAGAAACCGTCTTTGCATAGATTTCCTCTGAATTGCCTTTGAAAAAAAGTCTGACTCACACCGCACTTTTCTTCAGAATGCTGAGCTGTAGAATATTATCAAGTGAATCTGAGGTCTTCAAAAGAAAGGAGGAAATGAAAGCATTTCAGGTTTAACAGTTACAAGGGGGAAAAAATAGAAAGTCTGCAAGTTATTTAACAATTACTTAAGAAGTTAGGTTCTGGCACGTCTTTTCAAACATCTGTCAAGTGAAGACTCTAAAGCATTGGGGAAACAGTGAGGCTTTTAACATGTGTTAGAATGTAAACTTCCCTACATTTAAATATTTGTTAGTCAATGCTTTAAACTAGTTTGCACTTTCCCATTTTCTTGCTAAAAATTAGTTCCATTTCTTAAAAAAAAAATTCTTATTTGTGTAGACACTAAAACGAAGTAATTTTCTTTTTGAAAAACAAACCCTGAAAGCATTGTCAACTTTTCATATTTGTAGTTGTACTAGTAGAAATTCATTTTGTAATGTTTAAGAAATAGCCTCAATTGGACTACACTCTACAACAGTGTTTCTCAACCTTGGCGACTTTAAGTCCTGTGGACTTCAAGCATAGCTGGCTGGGGAATTCTGGGAGTTGAAGTCCACAGGACTTTAAGTCGCCAAGGTTGAGAAACACTGCTCTACAAGCTTGCACAACAACAATGTAAGGCAGGGGTCCCCAACCCCCGGGCCGCGGACCGGTGCCGGTCTGTGGCTTGATAGGAACCGGGCTGCAGTGAGCGGCGCAACTCTTAGAGGAGGGAGAGAAGGAGGAGGGAGGAGGGGGCAGCCCCCTGAGCATAGTGCGCACCGGGGGTAGGAGAGCACAGGTGCAGCCGCTCGCGCCGTTGGGGGCCCGAGAGGGGCGAGTGAGCCAACTCACCTCTGCTCGCACGCATGCACCGCCTGTTCCCCCTCCCCCTGCTCTTCCTCTATGCCAGCTGAGCCATGGCCACCGGTCCGCGGAATTTTTTTAACTTGAAACTGGTCCCTAGTGTCAGGGGACTAGGGGACCCCTGATGTAAGGGACACATTTCTACTTTTGCACTTATATCAGACAGCTCATGCTCCACTGGGCCATACTTTCAGAGATAGTTCCTTACCTAAACAGAGAAACAGACAAAAGCCTGGGTAAAAAAACCCCCAGTGGAATATCAATGACTTCTAAATTCCTACTGACTTTCCCATTGACATTGCTTGTAGGAAACTGTCAGGCAGTGGTGAAATTCAGCCGGTTCTATCCGGTTCAGGTGCTGGTGGCGGGAGGCTCCACCTCCACCCCGTCCGGATGTCATCCCGTCCTGTTTTTGACACTATGCGCGGTGGTAGCACATGCAAGCGAAGCAAAACTGGTAGTGAAAGTAGGTTGATTTCACCCCAGCTGTCAGGGTATGTCACAAATCAGTCCTCTAATGCAGGGGTCTCCAACCTTTGCAACTTTAAGTCTGAAGGACTTCAGTTTCCAGAATTCTCCAGCCTGCAAAGCTGGCTGGAGAATTCTGGGATCTGAAGTCCTTCAGACTTAAAGTTGCAAAGGTTGGAGACCCCTGCTCTAATGCCTTGGTTGAGCTGTCTACCATTGTGCAGAGCAGAGGAGGTGGGGAAATGGGAGTATTGGCTTTGAGGAAAAAACTACGTAGTAGTGGAGAAAACACAGTTTTTGATCATGTCACCAAGCAGAGAGTCTTTGAAAAGGAATAGGCAGGAAAAAAATGTGCAGCAATATCTGTTACTGTAGATATATAATTCTGTGATATAGGTAGTCCTTGACTTACAACAGTTCAGTTTAGTGACCATTAGAAATGGCAATGGCACTGAAAAACTGACCATTTTTCACACTGGCAACTAACCATTGCAGTATCCCCATATTCACATGATCAGATGCTCAAAATTCACATGTCTCATATTTATGACAGTTGCAATAATCCTGGGGTCATGTGATCACTTTTTGTGACTTTCTGATAAGGAAAGTCAATGGGGAGGCCATATTCACAACTGTTACTAACTCAGCAACTGTAGTGATTCATTTAATGACCATGGCTAGGTCATTAAATGAGGCAAAATTCACGTAACAACAGTCTCGCTTAGAATAGAAATTGTAGTCATGAGTTGAGAACTACTTGTGGTTTACAACAGGGGTCTCCAACCTTTGCAACTTTAAGTCTGAAGGACTTCAGCTCCCAGACTTCTCCAGCCAGCTTTCCTTCAGACTTAAAGTTGCAAAGGTTGGAGACCCCTGGTTTACAATATTTTGTACTGTTCATAATACAATTGTGAATTCATTGATAAACCAGTGACTATTGATAAGCATAAAATAAAGAATTTTTTCCTTTGCCTGTCTCTACTCCTTAGTTTCTATTATTAGTCTGTACTTTTCTTTTTTTATTTTTTTTCTATAAGAGTGTTCTTTTAAAAATAAAGATTACATTAAAAATAAAAAAGGAAGTTTTAAAACAACTTGTAGAAAATTTAACAATATATTTTATCCTTTTTAATAGTGTAATACATTTATTTTGAATAATAAATGCAAATTCATTTTACACAACTCTTCCCATTAATCCACTATGATTACTTCTTGAAATTTTGCATTCATTTTTTGCATGCAATTTTTATTTATTCTGTCTCCATATTGTATTTCAATGTTTGTATATGCTACCTAATAAATGGTCTTGTTTTTGTATAAGTTTTCAGATTCTGTCATTTTTTTCTAGGTCTTTTTTTAAAAAAACCACTTTTAATCTTCTCAATTATTGCAGATATACAATATATTAATCCTGGTAGTAGATTCCTTCCTTTATGAAACAATACTTATTGTGCCTTGAATCTGTTTCCTGAATCTGAAGATATCACTGGCATTTCATTAAAACTTCCTTATTGCATTATTGTCCATAGAGCAAAAAACATGGGGTGCTGCTGCTAATGGTGAGATTGCTGGGTTTATCCTTGCTTTTAAAAGAATTTAGATTTTTAACATACTTTTGTTATTATATCTCCATATGCTTTTCTTTGTTGAGTTCTTTGTACCATGGGTGTCTATGAAGTCCATTAGCTGGGCCTTTGCATACAGATGTTATCACCAAACTATTTCTTCTTTGGAATGTGGAAAGAGGAGGTGATACATTACAGCCTAATTCGGAAAACACGGATTGCTTTCATTGTCTCTTACTACAATAGGGATAGATTTTCCAAAAGTCCCTGTTTTGAGCCTTGGGAACTGTTTCCATTGCTTTTCCCAGAATTTTCTAGGTTTGGGAGTGAAATTAAACCCATAATAGTAAATCCGATCACTAAAACAAATTTAAACATTAGCGCAGTGTGAGTAAGGACTCTATGATATAATATGATCAGAATCAAAGGCTCTTTATTATTTCAGGACAGACAGTCCTTCCACATCCAAATTTTCTGGTTTGCAATAAAAATATTGCAATTAAGATGGAAAGAATTCAAGCTGAAAACATTTCCAAACCATTTAGAGCATCAGGAAATTTTACATGTTCAACTTAATATAGCTGCAGACCTTGCTTGATTCTAAAAGTTTGGGGCTGAAGAGGCGGAGTGGAATGTCTATTCCCATCTCCTCTCCAGATGTTTATTTCAGGAATGTCCAAGGGATTCCCTAAGCGAGCTATGGGATTTAACAAAGCGTAACCTCCCGTTGTGACTGCTCTTAGATAGTTTTAATTTGGGGGATTTTAAACGATTTTAGCACAGGGTAGGAATTTAATATGTTTTTAAATTTTGTATTTTGTTATATTTGTTATGTTTTAAATTTCCTGTGTGCCGCCCTGGGTCCTTTTTGGAGAAGGTGCGGGGTATAAATTTGAATAAAATAAAAATAAATAAAAAATGAAGAAAAAGAAAGGAGCCAGCAAAGGGTCTAATGTTCCCGATGCTTTATCAATTCATATATATGATAAAGTTATAAAAAAGTTCATTTCTTGGAACTTATCTTTCTATTATTTTACTACAACTGCATAAGGAACCCTGGATAACTATGATGATATAGTAGTCAGTTAAAGTCTTCTGTAATGTGTGCAGTCTAACCCAGGGTGGGTTGCTGCCAGAGTAACTGCTGGTTCGCTTCACGCGTGCCCACCACCCACTGGTTGTGCATGCACAGTTGCCCATAAATTGTTCTGTGTATGTGCAGAACAGTATAAAATGCCTAAAAAAAACATGCCGGCAATGGCATGAGCGACTGGGGAACCGATTGGGGGGTTGGGCCAGGCTGCCATCCCTACCGGTTTGGTGACCCAGTCTCAAATTCCACTACCGGTTCATGTGAACCGGAAGCAACCCAACTCTGGTCTAAGCTACATGAGACAGCGAATTCTAATCTGGTCAGTTTTTGACGGCAAGAAGCATGGTTAATTGTTGAAATCTGGATGGAAAGAAAGCTTGAACCAATATCAAATTTAATGATACTTTCCACAAGGGAAGAGAGAAGGTATCCGAAACCCAATCCAATGAACCCTGAATCAAACTAAGCCCAAAGTGGAAAAGATTGCATGGAACTATGGCTTCATCAGGGTTCATTGAAAAAGATCTGAAAGTCTTTCTGACACTGATAGGTGCCCATGACATGATATTAGCTTCTCTTTTTATTAAATTGACACATTCCAAACCACTAGAACAAAAGTGACATCCAGTTCATGAAAACGATGGAAAATAAATCACAGAAATATTCCATATTACAAAAGAAATTTGAAACATAAAGCTGTGAAGATAAGTGGCTTATAATTACCATAATTTAAAAGAGCAATTAACATTATTAATTTAACTCCTAATAAAAAGCCTTATTTGCCCATACAGAACATACTAAAAATTGTAAAACTAAGAGTCAAAAATAACATTAGAATTTGTATTTCTTCTACGTAAGCATTCTTAATTTTGTGTAATTGTGAGTGTATGACTTGTGCCAAATAACTGATACAGAAAAATAAAATTTACTTTTACAGAATGTAAAAAACATAAGTAACTTTGCAAGATATTGATTAATTTTGCTTTATAACAATGAATTTGTGTAAACTGGCAGTAACTTTTTACTTACCGGTACATTAATTGTTTTAATACCTTATTATAAAAGCATTTAATACCATATTATAGAAGCATTTTTAAATTTTATTTCTAATTATGCTTAAAGAGAAGATTCCAGAGATTCAGGTGAAAAGTATAATCAAATCTAGTGATGAAGAGAAATAATATTAGGCACCAGAATAGAATGGGTGAGATTTTTTTTTTTTTTTAGAGAAAACCAATGATGTGAGAAAACCAAGTAGAAAGCACTGGATTGAAGCAATTAGTAAAGCTTTGGTCCAAGAACCTCATGCTAGTGTCCACTTTAATTAGTATAGCCTAAAATTTAATCAATAAGCAATGATAATCCAAAGAAATTGTAGTCCATTCAGGGTGGGTTACGACCAGTATACCCCAGTACAGATGTACCGGTGCTTGCCGGGAGCACCAGGTACCGTTCCGGTATGGTGCTCCTTAGGGCCCACCCACCAACCTGTGCTCCTTACCGGTATTTGAGGTTTTCGGGGCTTCCGCGCACAGAGCATATGGCGCCTGCGCGATGTTCTCCCAAGCAGTTGGAGCATTGCGGAGGCATTGCAGAGCATCGCAGGCAGTAAGTACGCATGCGCGCGCTCCACATGTATGCATGCACACTGCATGCATCCATGTGGTGAACACCAGGCCCTGTTGTAGTTAGAGTTGCACCGAGATCCAGAACCCACCACTGAGTCCATTGAATATGAGGTTCGGAGATGATATCACTAATATAGTGGTCATCAGGTCATAGGTTGCTATGGATGTTGCAGAGATATGTAGCAGTGGTGGGTTTCAAATTTTTTTAGAACCTACTCTGTAGGTGTGGCCTATTTTGTGGGCGTGGCTTGGCAGTCACGTGACAGGGCCACCTTTTAAAATGTGGTGAAACTCATTTAACAACGCTCTTGCTTAGTAACCAAAATTTTGGACTCAATTGTGATGATAAATTCTTTCTTTCTTTCTTTCTTTCTTTCTTTCTTTCTTTCTTTCTTTCTTTCTTTCTTTCTTTCTTTCTTTCTTTCTTTCTTTCTTTCTTCCTTCCTTCCTTCCTTTCCTTCCCGTTGGGTCACTGGCAGCGGCGGGCCAGATTTACTTCCAGGTATGCCGGTGGAAGCCCCTCTCACCGGTTCTCTAAATTTCACCAACCGGCTCTCGCGAGTAGGTGCGAGCCTGCAGAAACCCACCACTGATATGTAGGTATGCCTATAAAAATGTGTTGAAACAGGGAGCCTCCGTCCCTTTAACAGAGAGTAATGGATTGTGGAATTCCTTTGAATTGGATGGTTTCTGCTTGTCCTCTAAGGTGAAAAAACAAATTATTCTTCTCTTTGAATTACTTTAGCAGATAGAACCTTCATAGCACTTTTCTTTAAAAAGAACAAAACAACTCTCTAACTTTTATCAGCATTCTTGGCAGTTCCATTTGAATTATTTAAGCTTTTCTATTGTAATAGGAGATGCAATTTGCTTTTAAAATTATGTTTAAATTCTTAGAATGCTTAGCATCTTACTCCAGAAATATGGATAGCAAATTGGTTGTTTTTCTTGAACTGAAGTACCTTTTGCCCTTGATTATGCTTTGACTTGCCATATTATAGTTTTAGTCAATTATATTGAAATTACTTTCTTTTATTATCAATTTACTAGCCTTTATTCACCATGAGATATGAATTTCATATTATATTTTCACCGTCTTGTTATGATGTATCAACATTTTCTTATTTTTTCAATACATTTTCCAATAAATATCATTTTTGTATTGATTCCTTTTACAGGCTTTTCATCATAGTTACCCAGGATAAAGTGAAAGTGTAACCCCCTTTCAACAAGCAGCCCCTATCTCTCCTAGTCTTCCTAGTAGTGTAA
>CM077651.1:39737518-39812518 GCA_039707465.1 Rhabdophis nuchalis | reverse complement strand
AGTACTGAAAGAAACATAAAAGGGGGAAAAAGCCACTCCTTCCTCTCACAATTCCCTATTATGCCCCTACTCATTTCGCCCCTCATTTATCCTTTTGATCTATATGTGCCACAATGCTGTTTTAGGTTCTCTAGTTCTAAGGAGGCTATATTTCCTATAATTCCCAATCTACAAGATTTCTATAAAGAATGACTGAGTCAATAGTCCAGAAGGAATATCGTTGGGATGGGGGAGGGATTTGTTAAGATGTAGAAGTGGAGTTAATAATCATGCTAAAAATTTCGAATTAATCATTTAGCTGTCAAGGCTGAAAAAGAAAAGAAAATCAAAGCAAGATTAAAAACAAGGAAGCCTGCTTACATGCTAGTTGTTTGAAAACATGACACTTTAATCCAACATCTATAGTATTTTAGAAAAAAAACACTGAAGGAAAGGTTTATTGTACAAGAATTCGAACAATGATAAAATCAGATATTAAAGGAAGCATGTAAACAAGTTTCAGAATGATGCATTGTTAAAATAGATAAAACTGTTTTGTTAGGTTTTCAGAAGCTGGCTGAAGTTCTTGAGCCTGATTGTTTCTAAAAGAAAGGAAATTAATATTAATTGAAAAATTATCTACAACAGATTACTCAAGATGCTTGTACAAAGTTAAGATGTGATTAATGATTATGCTGAGGAGTACTCTGGCTGCTATGAACGAAACACGGGGACAGAATAACCATCTAATATGAAAAGAAAACTAGAATTTGAGCAAATCACTCTTTTGTCAAAAAAGTTACAGTGGTACCATGTGGAATAAAATGCATAGCACATGCTAATGTCTTTAAAATGATAATATGTGACACGTTCTCTATAACAAGAAAAGGCAAGCTATTTCATTTCAGATGTCAGTGAGCCCAAAACATGCCTTGTACATATTGGAAATAGTGATGGATACTGGGAGTTATAATTTAGCAAAATCTGGAGCGCACGCATAACTTTAACAATAAATTTCATGTAGATAGATCAACAGATCTAATGAAAACCTGCACAATAAATTTGATAAATTACACTTTCAAGATACAATATAAAATATAATAAATTTTTATTTAAAAACAAATATAAAAATATATTAAAATTCTATTTATGGCTGAACATTTTGAACATGGTTAGTTTAGTTTATTGATTAGTCCTTAGGCCAAATCAAAATACAGAATTCCAAACACAAAAGTATTAATAAAATCTCATAAAAACAATTTAAAATGAAATTGGAATAAATACAATCATATATAGATAAGTAAAATAAGATAAAATTATATTTCAGTATCACCCCTACAATCTACCTCTATCAGTCCCACATATGTGAATCTCAGCCAAACCATTTTATTCAAGTATTGTAATGTATTAAATGTTGTTTTCAAATACTGGCTGCATATAATGAATGTTGTTTTAATATGGGGTTCTGAATGGGTCATTTGATTACTGTATTTTTCAGAGCATAAGACGCAGCAAGATTTTGAAGGGGAAAATTAAAAAAAAAGTTTTTGCACTCTGCAAACCTCCCAAAAACGATCCGTTTTTTGCAAAAACGGGCCCATTTTTTTTAAAAAAGGGCATGAATAGTCCTTAGAAGGCTTGTAGAGTGCTCAAGGGGGGGGGGAATAAGCAAAAAATGGCCCATTTTTCACGAAAATGAGTTTGTTTTTTGTCAAAAAAAGGGCATGGACAGCTTTTAGGAAGCTTATAGAGTGCTGCTGGGGGCTGGGGAGGAAATGGGTCATTTTTCGCTCATTCTGGCCCTTTCCAACCCCTAGGAGCTCTTTGAAAGCTATGCATGGCCATTTTGGTGAAGGGGCAGAGTTTCAGGAGGCAAAAAAATGCTGTATTCAGTATATAAGACGCACCCAGATTTTCAGCCTCTTTTTTGAGGGAAAAAAGTCTGTTTTATAATCTGAAAAATACAGTAATATATGAACCAAGGTACCTGACTCTCACTCTCTTATACAGGCATCAATCAAATAGGAATAAGAACCGCAGTGGCACAGTGGTTAGAGTGCAGTACTGCAGGCTACGTCTGCTGATCACCGGCTGCCAGCAGTTTGGCAGATCGAATCTCACCAGGCTCAAGGTTGGCCATCCTAAGTAAGTCCATCCTAGACTTACTAAGAATAGCTACATTATTTGGTGGTTCTAGGTCATAATTCTTTGGGCAACTGTTTTTTTTAACTTGTTCTCCTGTTACACCAGAGACAGGAAGGCAAACATGATAATATTCCTGTAACAGTTCAATGCAATTTCCACGTTTTCAAGTAGAAGATCAAATGTAGTTTCTATAATTAAAGCATTTAGAAAGAAGTTTGATCTGTTTTTTTTCTTTTCCGTCCTTCATAGCTAATGCCCATTGAATTATATTTATGTGTATGTTTTCAAATATTCCACTCTTTAGGATAAAACATACCCCAGGCATAAAACAAATAGAAGATATTTGGACTATCTGAGAAACAAAATTGGTAGGCTTGGTGATCACTTGCCAAGATGAACAGGCACCAACTTGCTTTGTACTACATTAGATCCTTTCAGAATTCCCATTTCAGCACTCAAGTCCTACATTAACTGAAAACTTGCAGGCCAAAAATGGACTTGCCATAATGCAAAATCAAGGGGAAACTATAAAAAGCAGGAAATCAGGCAACATCAGCAGGGCAGGTTTCCAAAAGACTTAATGGCAGACTGGAAAAAATATTCTGGTTGCTATGCTCATTTAAATTAAGAAAGGAAGGAATGAAAAGATCTTACAGATGTTTCTGCAAAAAGTGAGGATTCAGTTGCTTTCATGGTATATAAACTATGGATCAAACAACTCACATGAGTCGCAAAGACTTTTAGCTCCATATGGATGATGGAAGGATCATAGTAAATGCTCAAATCCTCAGTGTAAACGTAAGTCAAAATCAGAGGAAGCAAAATTTCCAATAAGTAACTGATCTGACCCTTCAGGAAAATTTAAAGATGATATTGAATGGACATGTCTTTTAAGAGTAATAAATGATGTTCCTATCCTTTTGGATACTGGAGAGGACTAAAGCAGGGGTCTCCAACCTTTGCAACTTTAAGTGTGAAGGACTTCAGCTCCCAGAGTTCTCCAGCCAGCTTTGCTGAAGTCCTTCAGACTTAAAGTTGTAAAGGTTGGAGACCCCTGGACTAAAGAGTTTAACCAGAAGGGAAAAAACTAGAAGTCTGTTCTTGATGTCAGTTAATACTGGAACTTACAGAAATGACAAAAAAGCTTTACAACAGGGGTTCCCAAACTTGGCAACTTTAAGACTTGTGGACTTCAACTCCCAGAATTCTCCAGCCAGCTATGCTGACTGGAGAATTCTGGGAGTTTAAGTCCACAAGTCTTAAAGTTGTCAAGTTTGGGAACCCCTGCTTTACAACATTAGAAATGTTACAGCATACGTTTGAAAAATGGAATCAGAAATCAATAACTGCATTATCAACACTGTCATTAATAACGTTTGCTTCTATGGAAGGACTGTCCCAAATATGTTAATGAAGGAATGACAGATGTGGAACCAATTTTATCTGATAAGACAGAGAAATTCCAGAAGTGGAATTACAAATGACAGGCCAAGAGAATGATTTAGGGAAGAAAATTTGAGAAAGGATTCTTTTCCTTTCCTCCCTCCCTCTCTCCCTCCCTCCCCACCCTCTCTTCCTTTCTCCCTTTCTCACAAGGGGTGATGGCTCAGAGGTTAAAGATGCTGAGCTTCTCAACTGGAAAGCCAGCAGCCCACGTTCAAGACCCAAATGCTGTGCAACCAGCGAGCTGCTCTTCTTGCCCCAGCTCCTCTCCACCTAGTAGTTTAAAAGCATGCAAATGCAAGTAGATTAATAGGTACCACTTCAGTGAGATGGTAACAGCATTCCATGCACCTTGGCAAATGCTGGCTACATGACTAAAGAAAATATCTTTGGACAAGAATGGCTCCCTAGGCCGGCCAAGCAGAAAAAGTATGTTTTGAGTTTTTGGCGGAAGGAGCGGAGGTCCGTAGTTGTTCTGATATCAGGGGGAAGGTCATTCCAGAGGGCTGGGCCCGCCACAGAGAAGGCCCTTCCCCTGGGCGTCGCCCGCTGACAAAGTCTAGTGGACGGCACCCGGAGAAGTCCCTCTCTGGGGGAGCGAATCGGCCGGGAGGATGTGTGGAGCAGGATCCGATCCCGCAGATAGCTAGGTCCCGTGCCATGGAGCGCTTTAAAGATGACAACTAGCACCTTGAAGCGCACCCGAAAGACGACAGGCAGCCAGTGCAGCTTGCGCAAGAGTGGTGTTATATGGGTGAACCTAGAGGTCCCCATTATTGCTCGCGCGGCTGCATTCTGGACCAGCTAAAGTCTTCGGGTGCACCTCAGGGGGAGCCCCATGTAGAGAGAGTTACAATAGTCCAGTCGGGATGTCACGAGGGCATGAGTGACTGTGCAAAGGGCATCCCGATCCAATAAGGGGCGCAACTGGCGTACCAGGCAAACCTGGTAAAACGCCCTCCTGGCCACGGCTCTCACTTGATCTTCCATGGACAGCCGGGTATCCAGGAGGACACCCAAGTTGCGTGCCCCATCCACAGGGGTAAGGTGTTCGCCCCCTATGGCCAGTGATGGAGTCAACTGGTTGAATCGGGCGGCCGGAAACCACAGCCACTCGGTCTTGGACGGGTTGAGTCTGAGTCTGTTACTTCCCATCCATATTACATCCATCACACGCATTTATTTGCTAATACTCTGTCTCCCCAAAAATATCTATAATAATTTGCATTAAGAGCTATGGACATAATTACATATTTGTGAATAAAATGTTTTGACATTTACTTTTGACTATGTCCAATCATTTTAAAAATGTCTCTTTCTTTAATTTTATAGAAAATAAACTCCTTTAAAATTGATGAAGCTTATTTCTAAGCAAACAGGATTAAGTTCCCATTGTAAACACAAATACTCTCAAATCAAACAAGGCTAGAGGGATTCACATTCAAAGATCTAGTGAAATAAGTAGATTTAAGTTAGTTATGGGTTACTTCCTCCTATAGATTTTATTGAAACTATGAATTTAAATATGTTTTAATTCTCAGTCCGTTGTTAAGATGGTGGTCCAGATTCCTTGTTAAAATAATGCCTCAAAAGTGCAGATAAGAATAAAAGCATTTTCTAGGCAGAACTGTATCCTTGTAGAGAAGTGGTCTCCACCTTTCCAGCTTTGCAGACTGGTGGGGGGAGAAGAGGGGATGGTTCCAGGTGAGTGGTGGGTTAGTCACAAATGGAGCTGCACATATTTGCCTGCTCACGGCATGTACAAGTGGAAGGACACATGCGTGCTCACCCACTGCTTCTGTGGCCTGGTTCCAAATGACTAAGCTCCACAAGACAGAGTGAGCTCCTGTCCTCACCCCAGCTCCTATAAATCTAGCAGTTTGAAAGCATACAAATGCAAGTAAATAAGTAGGTACCACTTCGGTGGGAAGGTAGCAGAGCTCTGTGACATCATGTTGGCCACATGGCACCAAAATGTCTTTGGACAGCCCTTGTTCAATGCCTCTGTTTCAATGCCTTGAGACAGAGATGAGCACCATCTCCTATAGTCAACAACTTGCTATTTATTAATGTATTGTTCTAATATTTTAAATAGTCCTCGTAATGTGATCAAACAACACTAATTATTTAGTGTTTAATTTAGCAGAGCAAGGAAGATTCTCAAAGATGATTCACACCCTGGTTGGTATCTCTTTGCACTTCTACCATCAGGCAGGAGATATCAAAGTCATATGTCTAGGATGGATTTTGAAAGGATGTCATATTTTTTAAGATTTCAGAATATTCCTGAAGAATCTGGTGAATGCCTTCCTGATCTTATGAGCACAATTTTAGCAGACTATTTACACAAACCTAAGGAAGAGATCAGGGGGGACATTGACCTGGTTTATAGAATAAATTCAGCATATGCCAGGATAAATGAAATACCCAGAGAGATACATATTAAATTTGTTAGAAGGTCGACTAGGGAGGGAATATTGAGGGCGCAGAGGGAGGGTCCGTTAATTTACCAACAAAAAGAAGTCGCTATCTTGAAGCAGATCCCGAAAAAGATTAGAGAGGTGAGGAGGAAATACTCCTTCTTATCTAAAAAATTGTTTAAACAGGGGATTTGGTTCAAGTGGGTGATGCCAGAAGGGATGTTGGTGTTCTGGGAAGGAGGGAGAGTAAGGATTAAAACAGTTGCTGAGGTGGAAGCCTTTCTTAAAAAACATTCCTCAATCCTGGAGGATGAAACTGGAAGAGCAGAGGGGCCCGTGGTCTCGCCCACTGGGGGTCAGGGAGGAGAACAAGAAGATACAATTGCTAAGAGACTTAGATCTAAAAAATGACTTTTTTAATATAGTATAACTTTTGTTTGGATGTTTGTATATGATTGCTAGCACAGAATTTACAACGATGTATGCACTTCTCTTCACTTTGTAGTACTATTTAAACTATGTATTATCTATGTTTTGTCAAGAAGCCCCGGAGGGGGCATACGACCTCGACGTGAAAGTTCTCAAAATATTTCTTTTTCACACCTTACCTTACCCTACTTGGAAAAATTGTAAAACTCAATAAAACTTTTTCAATACGAGATATCAAAGTAAAGCCAGCCGAACAAACAGGTTTAAAGATAGCTTATATCCTTGGACTGTGAGACTTTTAAATTCAACCGTAATCACTCCATGCACATTCTAGTTTTTTTCTTTTTTCTTTTCTCTCTTTTTTTGTTTCTGTTATAATTTTGCACCAGTGAAGTTAAAACCAATTTCATTGTAATTTTAGTACAACGACAATAAAGATGATGATGATGTTGATGATGATGATGATTATTATTATTACTGAACAGATTAGAAACATGCAGCATATTATAAATACATATATCCCACTCAAATGGTATCTTCTCCACATATATGTCTTTCCACTCACGTACACATGCCCTAGCATTTTATCCATGATGCTACTTCCTTCAATGTTATAAAAAAAGTGTGCCCTGACACTAAAATAAATGTTAGAATGCTAAAATCCTGCTTTGTGATCCAATCAAGAAAAAAAGAATATTTTAAAATGGATTATTCTCCCACTCATATGTTGAATTATTTGTTTATCGACATAGTACATCCAGGGGGCACATTATTTCTTCTGTACCATCAAGGCGATGGTGATCTGTGCATAAAAGCTTTTCAACATCTGAAGCACATTAAAGGCTGCATTGTTCATGTCTGCATCTTTTCAAGCAAAAGCAACTTTTTCCTGCTCAATGTGGGCATTTCAATACAAGTTATTTGTTTAGATATTTATGAGGAAAATAAATGATCCAGAATTGTTGTTGTTTTTTTAAAGAGAAAGGAAAACTTTGAAAGGTAATGGTATTGACAGAGGGGCTGACTGCAAAGAGAAGAATATTATCAACTAGTTTGCCGAGGACTTTGTTCCCAGCCCCTGCCATCTCTTCTTAAAAAAAGAAAAGAAAAAGCAAAGACCACATTATCCTTGTTCTCCAGCAGTGGATTTGACACCTCCTGCACCAGGGCTGACTGACGATGATCCATGTCGTTAACTCAGTGTCTTTTGTTGCAATAAATGACTCGTGGCAGGGATGCTTGCTAAGGATGACAGATTCCTTTGCAGCCTGTACAGTAAGAAGGCTGGAGCTTTGCTTTTGAAGTTGCTGTCAATGAAATAATTAGGAAAGCAAACGAAATGTTTATAAATGTGCAGTGGAAAGAAAAACGAAATTATGATAACAGTTGTGCAGGACAAGATTTGTCTTTCTTTCCCACTGTTATAGTTATATCTAAAAAAAACCAAAAACAAACAAACCCCACAAGTGATTACCACAACAAGGACAAAGGATACACCAGACTTACAATAAGATAACTAGTTTAACTCCTTTAAAGTACAAAGAGGAAGGCAGAAGGTAGACTGATCTATAATCGTGAAAGACCTGATATACATTTTTCATCCAGTGTGCTTACTTTTATATAAATGGTTTAGTTTAACTTGGAAAGATCTTGTGGATATGCGGTGATTCTAGTAGTTTTAGGGTTACATTGTGTATACAAGTACTGTCTTGTGATAACGATAATGTCAATTTAACTGTCCATTTTTGGCTAAATCCATTGGTATTGTTCCCCTCCAAAAATCCTAAATAATTAATTAAAAAACAATATTTATTTAATAATAACTTTTTTTCTAAGAACATAAATCAAACAAGGAAAAATATTCATGTTTGTAAAGGAGTAAAGCATAAAGGAATTTTAATTCATTTATTAACAATTCAGCCCTTTCTAAATACTGGAAAAGTATTTATTTCCACATGTTTAGAAATATTTTGAGGTATATAAAGTTCAAGATATTTACTATAATTAGCAGAAATCACAAAACCTAACCTAGCCGTATTGATGTATTAGGGCCAAAGGAAAAAATACAAGATTTATCCTAGTTTATTTAATAAGCGGAATACTTTTCCAAAATTCTGCAGTCTTTACATAATTAGGCAATTTCATTTTATCAATATTCTAAGCTGGCCTTCATAGATGTAACAGCAGTAGCATCCCTCTGGCTATGGACTATGCTAAAAATTTTTTTTAAAAGCACCTTAACCTTTGTTATTGTTGACAAATCAGGGACAAACAAATCGAGCAAGTAAAGAATTTCAAATATCTAGGTATTAACTTCCAACTATCTACCTCACTGAGTCACAAAATAAGTGAGCTCTCATTAAGAGCACAGAGAGCCTTCAGGTATAATATTAAATCTGCAAGCCACAAGGGCGAAGCTTATGTACTCTCAGTAATCAAATTATTCAAAACTAAGATCTTAATTTGGCTGCCACGTAGTACTCAACTGTGCATATATAAAGACACTTTCACTCTAACTTTTAAAAGACGACCGTATTTTTCGGAGTATAAGACGCACCAGAATATAAGATGCACCCAGGTTTTGAAGAGGCAACTTTTTTTAAAAAGTAGGTAGGTAGATAGAGGGATAGAAAGGGAGAGAAAGAGAGAGAAATACAGTAGGTAGGTAGGTAGAGAGATAATAGTTAGTTAGGTAGAGGGGGGGGAGAGAGAGAGAGAGAGAGAGAGAGAGAGAGAGAGAGAGAAATACAGTAGGTACGTAGGTAGGGAGACAGAGTGTGTAGTTAGGTAAGTAGGTAGATAAAGAGATAGGGGGGGAGAGAAAGAGAAATACAGTAGGTAGCTAAGTAGGTAGAGTGTGTGTGTGTAGATAGATAAGTAGGTAGAGTGATAGAAAGATATATATATATATATATATATATATATATATATATATATATATATATATATATATATATATATAGAGAGAGAGAGAGAGAGAGAGAGAGAGAGAGAGAGAGAGAGAGAGAAATACAGTAGATAAGTAGGGAGAGTGAGTGAGTAGGTAGGTAGGTAGGTAGGTAGGTAGATGTTTCCAGGTGTATTTACCCATGTGCTGGAGAAGGAAATCACTGACCACCTTTGGAACAAATCTTTGTTTCTGCAGGCACAGTACTTGACCAATGTCATTCTCATCAATTACTCTAACTAAACAGCTTTCCGAAAGGGAACATCCCCCTTTTTTCACTGTGCAAACCTCCCCCAAACATTTTATGCTTTATTTTATGATATATTTTATATATGATATATTTTATATTTTATTTTATGATATATTTTATTCACATATCTCACAGATCTATACCGGGCTCCTTTAAGAGCGTGGCCTCAAACCACCAACCTAGGAGATTTCCCATAGAATACATTAGATATTTTAAGAAAATAAAAATGGTGAGTGATTTGCTTGCAATTTTATGAAGTGATCAAGAGGGAAAAGGCAGAGGTTACCACAAAATGCAATATGGCCGCAAATAGGACTTGGGCTAACCCGGTTTATCCATCTGCACTGCTCCTTGTAACTTTTCTATAGTCCATTTTATATGATGTACTTTTCATTGATTGTGACATCAATAGCCTTCCATCAGTGCTACTTATTAGAACGTAACATATACTTGGGTACAAAAGGTTCCAGGTTCAAACCTTAGCTTTTCTACATGGCAAAAAAAAAAAAATCCCTGACCTTGTTAAAACTCTAGCTAGCCAAAGGAAACAACAATGTGTTAATAGGAACTAAGGGCTAAATGTGAACTTTTAGCCCTTAAAAGTTCACATTTAAGGAACTTAAATGTTCCTTAACATTGCTGTCTCAGCTTGTTTGTTGTCTTGCAGATGTTTCATCACGAGGTAACATCATCAGGTTCAGTCTATAAACTTGATTGTGGGGATTAGGCCAAGCCGGCAAGTACGTCTTCAGATGTTGGCGGAAGGAGCAGAGGTCTGTGAAAGTTCTAAGTTCGGGGGGTAGGTTGTTCAAGAGGGTTGGGCCCACCACAGAGAAGGCCCTTCTCTCATTAAGAAGGTTAGAAGGTAAAATTTGTTTATTTATCCAATTTATATGGCCATCTATCTCACCATGTGATTCTAGTTGCCAAAATAAATTAATAAATGAATTTGAAGGAAAGCAGATCTAGCTAGACAATCTCTATATTTGTTTTGTTTTTCAGATCCTATAAATCAGGGGTCTCCAACCTTTGCAACTTTGCTGGCTGGAGAAGTCTGGGAGCTGAAGTCCTTCAGACTTAAAGTTGCAAAGGTTGGAGACCCCTGCTATAAATCACTTATCTTTTACTAATAACAGAATAAACTATATTTACATTTTGATCCCAAGTCTTGTCTTCAGCAAAAATTCTTTTCTACAGTAGCAAAATAAGCTCTTTCGCCCAAGGGGTTTATTTTTTTATTCATTTATCAAATTTTGAGGCTACTCAAATTCATGACAGCTACAATAAGCTTGCAAATAAAACGAAGAGAATACATATGAAAAGTTCAAAAATGATCAGAAGAGCAGGACACCATTCATAACCAGATATAACTAAATGTAAATATAAATTTAACATATAATCCACAGCATCCTATCTTATCGAGGTTAAGAATATAATAGAATATAGAAAGAATAGAATAGAATGGAATGGAATGAAATGGAATGGAACGGAACGGAACAGAACAGAACCGAATAGAATAGAATTCTTTATTGCCCAAATTTGATTTGGACACACAAGGGATTTGTCTCCAGTGCATAAGTTCTCAATATACATACCAGCAACAAGTGATAAATCATAATCATAAAATACATAAATCATAAATAATAAGATGCAACACTCAGTCATAGGATACTAAATAAGCAATCAACATAAATATACTAGGATACCAAATAAAACAATTAATATAAATCATAAGACACAAGCAACACAGTTATAATTATAAGAAGATATGGAAATAGGTAATAGGAAAGATGAGAAGGATCTCATCATCATTGCAAGGTAGTTTGACAGTGTTGTGGGAATTAGTTGTTTAGCAGAGTGATGGCATTGGAGAAAAAAACTGTCCTTGTATCTAATTGTTTCGGCGTGCAATACCTTATAGCATAGGCTTAAAGAAGTTGATAACATAGATAGGATAACCTTGTCATTTTTTGTTGTGAGTACATTGGTCCAACATTAAAAAGGAAATTTTATTGCTTGCAGTCTAAAGAAAGTGTGTGTGTATATATCAGTGGTGGGTTTCAAATTTTTTAGAACCTCTTCTGTAGGCGTGGCCTGTTTTGTGGGAGTGGCTTGCCAGCCATGTGACCAAGTGGGAGTGGCTTGGCAGTCATGTGACTGGGTGGGCATGGCCAACTTGTAAAATGTTGTGGAATTCACTTAACAACGCTCTTGCTTAGCAACCAAAATGTTGGCTCAGAAACTCTGGCATTTGAAGCACGCAAGTCTTAAAGCTGTCAAGTTACAAGACCCTTGCAGCCCTAATCCTTTAGAAAAAAAAATCCCAGGGGTGTTCAAACTTGACAGCTTTAAGACTTGTGGACTTCAACTCCCAGAATTCCTCCTCTCGCTCTTCATCTTGATGATGTGCGGACGGGCGGGGGGGAGGGAGCTAAACGGCACTGTAGGTTTGTGAAACCTCTTCTATAGAAAAGGTTAGAACTGGCAGGAACCCACCCCTAGTATGTATGTATGTATGTATGTATGTATGTATGTATGTATGTATGTATATAACACATCCATCCATCCATCGCCGCCCTGGGTCCTTTTGTAGGAGAAGGGCGGGGTATAAATTTAATAAAATAAAATAAAATAAAAATCTGATGCAGTGGCCTAGAAATGGAGCTCTCACCTCACAATCAGGCGGCTATGAGTTCGATCCTAAGTAGAGGCAGACATTTCTCTCTCTGAGCACGATGAGAATGCATCTGCTGAATATAAGCCTACATTGGTGACAGGAAGGGCATCGGGGCAGTAAACACTCAGCTCCATTCAGTTGCCCAGACTCTAGAACTTAGAAATTTGAAGGTCTTTACTGTTGATACTGTGTTGTCTAGTATTGCAAGAATAGGTAGAATAGGATGGCTTCTCCTAAAATCTTCTATAATTTCTACAATTTTGAGTGTATTCAATTCAAGATTGTTCTGGCAGCACCACAAGACTAGTTGCTAAACACCTCATCTTTATGCAGATTTGTCATTGTCTCAAATGAGACCAATCACTGTTGTATCATCTGCAAGCTTCAGTAATTTAATAGAGGGATCCTTTGAGATTCAGACATTGATACAGAGAGAAGAGAAGTGAAAGAACGCACAACCATGAGCGTATGTGTGTGCTAATTGTACAGGTATCTGATGTGCTTTTGCCTAGCTTCACCTGCTGCTTCCTGTCTGTTAGAAAGCTTATGATCCACTTACAAGGGTGGTCAGGCACAGCTAGTTGAATCAGTTTAGTTAGAAGAATATCTGGAATGATGGTATTGAACGCCAAGCTGAAGTCATCAAAAATGACCTTGCATAGATACTTCTAGATTCCAGATGTTGTAGGATATAGTGCAGAGTCATATTAAGAGTATCATCTGCTGGTATATTTGCTCAGCAGGCAAATTGCAAGGGGTCTAATAGCAGATCCATGTTGGTTTTCAGGTGGGCCACACTAACCTTTCAAAGGTTAGCATAACTATGGATGTAAGAGCAACTGGTTTGTCGTCATTCAGCTCCTTGATGGAGGGTTTCTTTGGCACTGGGTTGATAGTAGAGCATTTTATTTTTACTTTGATGGTTTAATTGGCAGGATCTGGAACACACTCACCCTGCTTGATCATACTAGGTAAGCAGAGACAATTGGAGATAAGTGGTCCCTCTGATAGCCACATCCTACAATATATCATGAAGGTCTTAAGCACCTTGAATTGAATCTGCAGACTAACTGGTCATCATGAAGCATGGAGCACATAATGCAGTGCTTGCATCACTGCTTGTGCTGCTGCATTCTGGACCATCTGTAGCTTCTAGATCAGAGGTTCCCAAACTTGGCAACTTTAAGACTTGAGGACTTCAATTCCCAGAATTCTAGCAGTTGAAGTCCACAAGTCTTAAATTTGCCAAGTTTGGGAACCTCTGTTCTAGATGGTCTTCTGGGCAGCTCATGGGCAGCTCAAGGCATGACTAACTGTCTGAATGTCCACATTGAGGATTTTGTAAAGTAATTTACAGAGTGGAATTAGGATTAATTACTTAAAGGACAAGCCAAGAGTGAAAGGAAAGTCTTTGACAAATTCTAAATAATGGACACCCAAACCATTGCATATTTATCTGCAAGAGGATTTTGAATCATTAGAAAAGCAAATGGTTGTTTGCAGAGTTTCAGATTTATGAACTTTGATTACTTAGTTAAGAGGATCTTAACTTTGATATTCTTAAGAGAAACTGAGGCACCATAGAACGTTAGTGTGATAATACCAGACTGAGAATTTTCTTAGGGGGTGGCACTCACTATAAATATTTCCTGCATTTTTCTAAGTGGGTCTTTCCATGTCCTTTTACTTTTATGGATTTGATACTGTCACAGCTCATTAAGAAGTGTACCTGATTTATCCTATTTGCATGTATGCCAAGAGATCACTCCAGCCACATCCTTCCAAACTGGAAAAACAAATATAATAATTAACCTTGCGCCCCCACTTGGGATTCTCCGCAGCTGAAATAACAATGGTTTGCTTGACATAACTTAATGATCCTTAGAAGCCAAGGATTTTTGAAGTAGGTCAGATAGAATTATCCTCTCTCTCTCTTTGGCGTGAGAAATGCTGTAGAACATGTAAAGTTAAAAAAAGAGAAAGAATAAAACCAAGAAGTATATAGACATACACAATGATATCAATGCATCTCACTCTTTTTTGCCTTTGGGTAGAAGAACGTATCAGCTAATCCATACACTCCAAACTTTCAGACGATGCTCCTCCTCCTTTATTTTTTCTAAAAGAAAAGAAATTACGTTCTCTCCATTATTTGTTCCTTTCTTCCTTCAAAAGGAGGTAGAAAATACCTTTGAGGTTTTTTTTCACAAGAGGCATCTGTGTTTTCTTCTGTTTAAGAAAGTATCGGCTTGTCTCTTTGTCTTGTTCTGCTCTCCCATTGTGTTATGTGCCAGACCGTCTCCTACCTCACACATCCCTTCGGCCGAGGGTCTTCTCCGGGTGCCGTCGGCTGGGCAATGCCGGTTGGCGACCCCCAGGGGAAGGGCCTTCTCCGTGATGGGCCCAGCCCTCTGGAACGACCTTCCCTCCGAACTCCAAACCATCATGGACCTCCGCTTCTTCTGCCAGCGTCTGAAGACGCACTTTTTCCATCAAGCCGGCTTAGCCTACTCCCCGAGACCTTCTTATAAGACTGTGTTTTAAATTGATATAAGGTTTTAATCCGCACAGTCACTCATGCTCTCGTGACATCCCGACTGGACTATTGTAACTCTCTCTACATGGGACTCCCCTTGAGGTGCACTCAGAGACTTCAGCTAGTCCAGAATGCAGCCGCGCGAGCAATTATGGGAACCTCAAGGTTTACCCATGTAACACCGCTCTTGCGCGAGCTGCACTGGCTGCCTGTCGTCTTCCGGGTGCGCTTCAAGGTTCTAGTTATCATCTTTAAAGCGCTCCATGGCTCGGGACCTAGCTATTTGCGGGATCGGATCCTGCCTCATACATCCACACGGCCTATTCGCTCACACAGAGAGGGACTTCTCCGGGTGCCGTCCACTAGACTTTGTCAGCGAGCGACGCCCAGGGGAAGGGCTCTCTCTGTGGCGGGCCCAGCCCTCTGGAACGACCTTCCCCGCGACATTAGAACTACCATGGACCTCCGCTCCTTCCGTCTAAAACTAAAAACATATCTGTTCTGCTTGGCCGGCCTAGGGTAGTCTCCCTTCTATGGGGTTGTTAATAATTTTAGATGGGGATTTTAGTAATTTTTAACTGGGATTTTTTAGCGCAGGGATATCATTTAATCTGTTTTTATTATGTGTGTATATTTATTGTTTTATTTGCCCTGTGCACCGCTCCGAGTCCCTTCGGGGAGAGGGAGCGGTCAACAAATTAAATTTATATAAAAAAATTTTTATTTATTATTATAGTGGGATTTTTAGTGAATTTTTAGCACAGGGTATTCCAAATTTAATCAATTTTTATTGTGTTGTATTATTTATGGCGTGTCTATTTATTTATATGTTTATACTTGTTTTAATTTCCTGTGCACCGCCCTGAGTCCCTTCGGGGAGATAGGCGCGGTATAAAAGTCAAATAAATTCAAATTCAAATTCAAATTATATCTCTATGTTTGTGTGTATCTAGGCATTGGGCAAGTTGCAATACACTCTTTGAATCATGTGACCAGGATGGAGAACGGAAGAGGCTCAAATTCAGCATTCTTAGCCATTGTTCAACAGCCTCTTCCAATTCTCATTTTTCCCCCTCCAGCACTTTACAAAATCTATTTCATTTTCAAACATTTTTTTTTGCTCCTTTTTCCCACAAAGCCAAATTGGCCTCGCTCCATTTAGCTTTTGCCCACTATCCTAAATCTGGTTCTGCTCTATCTCAGTTGACAGTTACAGTTAATGTTTTTCCAATGTCGACTGGAACATAAATGAGAAAAGATGCTAGGCCAACAGAAATGTAGAAGGCGGCTGCCTTAATATCAGGCACAACTTACTTTCTGAGTTCTACATTCCCATGAGAAGGAAGAGAGATAGCTGTATTATAGAGAAGCTAGAACTCATACATACAAAAAAGTTCAGCACATAGCAGCACACAACAGAGGACATCTCATTGGCTTCAGCCTTTGTATAAAATTCATAGTTGAGCCAATAGTTGACCTGTTGCTACTCAGAACTATAATTTCAGATGAAAAATCAATAAAAAGCCAGACACATGAAAATATTAGGTTGGGAAAGTGGCTGGAATAACATTTTCTGTGCACTGAACAGAAATATCCACCAGATGTGATTAAAAATACAGTGGTACCTCGGATCACGAACTTAATTCGTGAAATGACTCTGGTCGCGATCCGATTTGGTTGTGATGCGAGGCACAATTTCCCATAGGGTTCAATGCAAATCCGATTAATCCGTTCCGACCTTGTTTTTTGGTTGTGATGTGAGGCACAGTTTCCCATAGGGTTCAATGTAAATCCGGTTAATCCGTTCTGACCTTGTTTTTAAAATGTCCGCGGCTCCGGTTCGTGAAGCGAAACGGAGGTCGTGAATCCGGGCATTTTTACGAACTTTTCCGTTCGTGATGCGAGGGCAGAGTTCGTGATGCGAGGCAGAGTTCGTGAAGTGAGGCGGAGTTCGTGCAGCGGAGCATTTTTTATGAACTTTTCCATTCGTGCAGCGAAACGGTGTTTGTGAACCGGGGCACATTTTTTGGGAAATTTTTGGTCGTGAAGCGAATTGGACGTGATGAGAGGCGTTCGTGGTCCGAGGTACCACTGTAAGTCATAACAGAGACTACAACAGTGCAGTAAAATCTTTGCCCATTTTTATGGCTGTCACATTTCTTTCCTTTTAGATCTTGCCCTGTAGGCACCCCTGATATCAAGGTTGAGATGAAATGGTTAAATACTGTTTGGTCTCCCAGCAATAGCCATGTTACTGCTTTTGAAGAAAGAGCAGGTCAGAATAGGAAACAAAAGGTGTTATCAATGCCTTTTTATCATCAAAGCCTTTGGCTGAAATGTCTGGCAAGCACCAACTACAGCTACTTGTTCTTGTGAGGTGAAAATGTGTAAATCAGCTTGTGAACATGATGCAATTGCAGCTCATTTAAGTAAAAGATTATTCCTTTCTTGAGCACTTGTAACTTATGAAAGTCAGCTTTTTTATTCTACATTTGTATGAATCATGGGCCTCTTCTCCTTTACATTTTCGTGAGACATGAGTGACTCCTCTGAAGTACTTCACTGGTACAGATGGTGTTATTACAGATCTGAAGAGAAATCAGTTAACCTATTGATTCTCCCAGCAGAGGGCATTAAACTTAGACTGATCCAACTTTGAAAATGCTAACTGGAACACCATGGCTGTAGTCTGTTATTACAAATATGAAAGAGCCTCTAAATCTGTAAAGATGAGCTTGATAGAATATTTTATACTAATATCAAAAGAGCTACAGTATGTTCAGAGAATCTTAATGGGCAGGAATGCCATACAAAAACCTCTCTAGGAAATCAATTTCCTGAAATTCTTCAAGATTTTTATATTCCATAATAACAATATTCATAAATAAACTTTGTTTAATTTCCTTATTGTGTTATTTAAACTAGAAGATATGACAGGAGTTGGATTATGATGAGTTAGTTGCATATACTTTTGTCCTCTTACCACTGAATTTAATAAAGCTATATTCAATAATTCTATATTTAATAAAGCTATATTCATTCAATAATGCAAACTATAGTCCAGTATTACTTTATCTACCCTAATAAGAGTAAAACAATACTATATAAAAAGGCAAAGGGGCTTCATATAAAACTTCAGATTTACTAACAATTGTTATACTAAAGGTAGTAGGATTTTTGATAGATAGTATAATTACTTCCATAGTAATTACCTGTATAAATTATTTTGAGGATGCTATGATCAAGAACAAAAGCTTTGCCCGATTATCTGAATGATGGTTATGAGTATTTGAGAGGCTCAGAAATGTTAGGGCTATATTATGTGTGCTAGGAAATATTGTGTGTCTTTTGACCCTTTGCAAAACAAGTGAAGTTGGTGGACAGAACAGTGTCTTCATAAAGAGCAATTCTGAGTGTATGTTATTTCAATTCTTTCCATTGCATAACAGCTATCAAATACTGTAAGGAAAATAAAAATTCAAAAGAGCAACAAGAGACAATGCTCTGACGGCGAGAGAAAGAGATGGACACTCTACATGTGATTTAGAAAATAAATATCTTGTATCTCTTTGCTGCTATTTAGTACTCATCTGAATCAGAGATGGGTTTAAAATCCTGGCCCTACCAGCTTGCTCGTGCCTGCGCATTAACAGAAGCATCTGAACCAGTGGGTGGAGCCTCCCACCGCCACCCCTACCAGTTCAGCTGATCCAGGCCAAACTGGGAGCAACCCACCTCTGATCTGGATTTCTTTAAGCCCATATCTAGTTTGTCTAAGAAGCATGGACATTGGCCTGGTGGATACACTTTTGCAACTTTTCTTCTTTACATACAGAAAGTGGAATACTTTCATATCAGAAATCCTATGTTTGCTACAAGAAAGGTTATTTATGTATTTATTTATTTATTCAATTTGTATGGATGCTCATTTCAGCAAGTGACTATAGACAGTAAATAATCATAAAACAATTTAAAAAATAATGTTTAGTATAAAAGTTAAAAAAAAATAAAGCCATTGAGGAGAACGTTACACTCCATGGTTCTTAATACACACTTGGGGCTTACAAAAGGCCATCAGGTTTATGCCCATTCTAATCTTTGGAAGGAGGATGTTCCATAAATTGAGTGCATGTCCGACTTGTAGGACTGGATTGGGTTGGTAGAAACAACTGGGGAGAAAAACCAGTCCTTCAGGTAAAGAGATCTCAGCCATCAAGGACTTCAAAATGGATCGCTCCTTGAATTGCACATGAAACCACTGGCAACCAATGGAGCTCATTGAGTAGTGGTGTCACATGTGCTGAGTATCTGCCATTGTTTCCCATCCATACAACTGCATTCTGCATTGATTGAAGCTTCTGAAGGCTTTTCAAAGGCAGCCCCATGTAAGACGCATTGAAGTACCGTATTTTTCAAAGTATAAGATGCACCTTTTTTCCTCTAAAAAGTGGCTGAAAATCTGGGTGCGTCTTATACATCAAATACAGCATTTTTTGCCTCCTGAAACTCCACCCCTTCACCACAATGGCCATGCACATACTGTACCCTTATGGAGGCTTCCAGAGAGCTCCTGGGGGCTGGTGAGAGCAGAAATGAGAAAAAAAACAGCGTGTTTTTGCCCCCCCAGCCCCCAGCAGCACTCTATAAGCCTCCATAAGGGTATGCGTGCAATTGTTTTGACCAAAAACAACCTGTTTTCACGAAAAAACAGGACATTTTTCCTCATTTTGCCCCCCGCCCCGGAGCACTCTGCAAGCCCCCCCTCCAAGGCTATTCATGCCTTTTATTTGAAAAAAAAGGGCCAATTTCTGTGAAAAATGAGCCATTTGGGGGAGGTTTGTAGAGAGCAAAAAGGAGTTTTTTTCCCTTTCGGAAAGCTGTTTAATTAGAGTGATTGATGAGAATTACGTTGGTCAATTACTGTGCTTGCAGAAACAAAGATTTGTTCCAAAGGTGGTCAGTGATTTCCTTGTCCAGCACATGGGTAAATATACCTGGAAACATCTACCTACCTACCTACCTACCTACCTACCTATCTACTCTCTCTCTCTCTCTCTCTCCCTACCTATCTACACACTCTCTCTCCCTACTGTATTTCTCTCTCTCCCCCTCTATCTACCTTTATACCTATCTACCTACTCTCTCCCTCCCCCTACCTATCTACTGTATTTCTCTCTCTCTCTATTTCTCTCTATCCCTCTACCTATCTACACTCTCTCTCTCTCCCTCCCTCCCTACTGTATTTCTCTCTCTCCCTCTCCCTCTATCTACCTACCTACTTTTTAAAAAAAATTGTCTCTTCAAAACCTGGGTGCATCTTATACTCTGGTGCGTCTTATATTCCGAAAAATACGGTAATCCAGGTGGGAGGTCAAGAGAGTATAAATGATAGCTGCTAGTGCTAATTTTAATTGCTCAGCTATTATCAAAGCAGATCAAATGGCAATTGAGTTTACAGAGCATCAAGGACCTTGCACTTTTGCACCCAAGGCTATGAGGCATAACTGCTTAAGGAAATTGATTTGAAAATAATATTCAGTTGATGTTTTACAACAATGATGTTCTGGTAATGTGTTAGTGATACATTATGATTCATTCTTAGACAAGTTTTTAGTCTGTGAAATAATTTGCAAATACATATTTCTATAAATTATGTGCATTATTAAAATTTATGGCTAATACTATGTTATAGAAAAATCCACAACTGTTTTAAAATAATTTTTTTGGGGGGGAGAATAGGTTACTCTATTAATTTCCTTCCCACTAGATAGCTTTTTCCTAAGAGGGCTTGCTTCAGTAATGATGCGTTGGATCAGGTACAGAAGGGGGCATCACAGAATGTATCAACTGGTTCACCCAGAACTAAAAATGTGAGCGCATGCGCACGCTTGCTTCATTTGCGCGCGTGCCTTCCGTGCATGCGCACAGCATTAAAAATACGATTATATAGGATGGGATAATGCAGGGGTGGGGTGGGGGAGCGAACCGCTGGTCATAACTACCGGTTCATCCGAATCGGTCTGAACCAGCAGCAGCTCACCACTGATCAGGTCGATAATTAAGCTTTAATTCAACTAAAGGCCAATGGTTTAATATGACCATATTAACATGACATATGACAAAATAAAATGCCCATTAACAAAAGTTAGAAAGAAGATATATAAAGTAAATTTAAAAAGTACAGGAGTTGAGTTAAAAAAAAAAAAGAAACACAAGCAAAGCACACAATCAACTACAAATTTTACAATAAGTAAATTCCAATTAAACTTCTGATAGTGATAATTATTGTGCAAACTTGGAAACTTTATTCAACTGGTCACTTAGAAGAGCCAACTCAAATATTTTAAAATGAAAGAAATTAATTTTAATCCCTGTAATTTTGTGTTCAAAGTTGCTAATCCTTGGTAACTCTCTGCAATGTTTTCTATTGAATATGGGTTTCCAGACTCTCTCTCTCTCTCTCTCTCTCAAAAAAAAAAAATCAAATTAAGGAAAATTGTATGCTGTGAAATTGCAACTCACCTTTTCTCAAAATGCGGCCATTCCTCCTCCTCTTGCAACATTCTAAGCCAGGGGTCTCCAACCTTTGCAACTTTAAGTCTGAAGGACTTCAGCTCACAGAATTCTTCAGCCAGCAAAGCTGGCTGGAGAAGTCTGGGAACTGAAGTCCTTCAGACTTAAAGTTGCAAAGGTTGGGGACCCCTGTTCTAAGCTTTTGAACAAGTTTGAAGTTGCAGAAGTAGAAGAAAGAGAGAATAGAGGGACAAGTTTTAGAAGCAAAAGAATAGGAAGTCTGCTGTGTATTTACTATTCCTTATGTGCATTCCTTATGTGCAATCACATATTTGCCTCTTGTAATTACATAATATTTTATATAATTAATTAGCAACACAACCTCCTTAAATGTACCATATAAATACAAACCTATCCGGGTTCTTTCTCTTTTTTGTGTTCCTATTATGAGAATATAAATGAAGTTATGTTTCTGACACTTCAGATTTACATATCTGTCCAACTTGATGCTGCAGGAATAATTTTCAGTTTATTCTTGAACCATTTGTCCATTTAGCAATGAATGTTCTTTGCCATCCTACTCAAAAACCTGGATGATCATGCTTTGGGTAGCTTAGGTCGAATGGTATGAATCTGTGATGCTCTATGAGTTTTGAATGCTGTTGGGGTGAGATGATTTTAAAAAAAATCTTCTTAATGAAGTTTCTCATACCAGTTTTACACAAATATGCAACATCCTGTGGTTGCACACAAAGAATTTCTGTACAATAATAATGCTAGGTGTCAATGGCAGTGCTATGCCAGTTGGGATGCATGCAATATCCAAGAGATTTTACAGTGGCCAAACAAATAGACATAGAGATATGTAGACATACATCCAACTGTGCCTAAGAACAGTCATGACACCTGTATTATAGAATCAGGCTAAAATCCTTATTTGTCAAAGAATACTATTCAGTACCCTTTTAATGATAGCTCTGCTATTCTTTATTGTGTCAGCAATTCCATAACAAAAGTCCTATTTTTAGAGGCTTGAAATACTACTATTAAAAATTTGCTTTAGGCAGAAACCTGGCATGTAAATTTGCATGCATGCATTATTTTTTTGAAAAAGCAAAAATGACAAATATTTTAGGGATTCAGTTTCTAGCATATCTGAAAATATATAAATTCTCTTTTATGCTTTTGGCTAGGTGATGCATAAACTCTATACTCAAGCATTCATTTTTCAGATTTTAATAGTTTGATCCTCATCTGTTCATAAGCTGTGCTTCTGATCTCCCACGTCACACAGATATATCTAGCAATCTAACTATAGACCCACTCCTCAGCTATACAAAAAGAAGTCAATGTGAAGAACTTCTCCATATAAAGGTGAGCCTGATCAAGTTATCTTCAGAAGACACAACTAGGGCAGTGATAGCTAACCCTTTTGTTGTTGCGTGCCAAAAGTGTGTCTGTGCGCCTGTGACAGCATGCGCATGCACAAGCACCCATAATGCAATGCGTGTGTGACACTCCCCCCATGCCCCGCCCCCAGCACATCTGCACGTGACCTCCCACACTCTTCCCACTGCTCTGTACATGTCCACACGATCCCCCCCACATGCCGTTTTGGGCCTAGTAGGCCTCCCTGCAGCCCCCTGGGACCAAAAACATGCTCCCCCGGTGCATGTGCACATGACCCACATACCTCATGTGACTCGAAAATCAGCTGGCCGGCAGCAGGCATGCGCGGTGAAGCTGAGCTGAGGTGACAGCTTGTGTGCCTGCAGAGAGAGCTCTGTGTGCCATCTGTGGCATGTGTGCCATAGGTTCGCCATCACGGAACTAACTAGGAGATGGATCTATCCTACATGTTACTAGGTCAGGGGAAGAGCTAACTTCAGGGGCCCACAAACTACATCATAATTTTGTGTTTCCATTCAGTCACGTCTGATTCTTGGAGACTTCCTGGACAAGTTGCAGAGATCGACACCGAGGCCCCTAATTTGTGGGGTGCCCCAGGGGTCGGTTCTCTTGCCTCTCCTGTTTAACACCTATATGAAGCCGCTGGGTGAGATCATCCATGGTTTTGGGGTAGAGTACCATCAGTACGCTGATGATACTCAGCTGTACATCTCTACACTGAACCACCCCAATGATGCCGTTGAAGTGATGTCCCGGTGTCTGGAGGCCGTGCGGGTCTGGATGGGGAGGAACAAGCTCCGACTCAACCCGTCCAAGACCGAGTGGCTGTGGTTTACGGCGTCCCGATATAGCCAGCTAGTGCCATCGCTGGCTATCGGGGGCGAGTCATTAGCCCCCGCGGAAAGGGCCCGCAACTTGGGTGTCCTCCTGGACTCTTGGCTGTCCCTGGATGACCAGGTGACAGCCGTGGCCAGGGGGGCATTCTATCAGGTTCGCCTGATATGCCAGTTGCGCCCCTTTCTAGATCGGGACTCCCTTTGCACAGTCACTCACGCCCTTGTCTCTTCCTGTCTGGACTATTGCAATGCTCTCTACATGGGGCTCCCCTTGAGGTGCACCCGGAGACTGCAGCTAGTTCAGAATGCAGCCGCATGGGGGATTCCTGGAGTCTCTCGTTACTCCCATGTAACACCTCTCCTGCGCGAGCTGCACTGGCTGCCTGTGGCCTTCCAGGTGCGTTTCAAGGTGTTGGTTACCATCTTTAAATCGCTCCATGGCACGGGACCTGGGTATTTGCGAGACCGCCTCCTACCGCATACCTCCCTTTGACCTGTCCGCTCGCACAGGGAGGGCCTCCTCAGGGTGCCGTCTGCCAGTCAATGCCGGCTGGCGGCCCCCAGGGAAAGGGCCTTCTCTGTGGCGGGTCCGGCTCTCTGGAACAACCTGCCCCCCAATATTCGCACCATCACGGACCTGCGCCTCTTCCGTGGGGGGCTCAAATCACATTTTTTCCATCTGGCCGGCCTGGCTTAGAGTTTAATAATGTAAATTTAATTTTAATAGAGGGTTTTATAGTTTTAATCTTTGTAGCACAGTTATATTTATTTAATTCGGTTTCAATTGTGGATTGTATTTATATGATGTGTATGCTGTTGTTTTTACTTTTTATCTTCTGTGCACCGCCCCGAGTCCCATTGTGGAGATGGGGCGGTATAAAAATTTGAAAATTAAATTAAATTAAAATTAAATTAAATTAAGTCTCCACAGATTTCTTGGCAAGGTTTTCCAGAGTTTCCCCCTTTCCTGAGGCTGAAAGAAAATAACAAGTCCAAGGCAGTGGTGGGTTCTGGATGCATGCAGTGTACGCGCATGCATCTTGGTGCTTCCACAAGCCTCAGTGATGCTCCAGCTGCTCAGCAAAGCATCACGCAGGTGCTGTATGCACTGTGCGCATGCACGGAAGTGCTGAAGATGTAAAAGGACGGTAAGAAGGGAGGACAGGTGGGTGGGCTCTCTGGAGCATCGTACCGGAACAGTATCCAGTGCCCTGGACATGCTCTGGTACACCCATACTGGGGCGTACCCCCTGCATCCCACTACTGGTCCAAGGTCACCCCTCTGGCTTTGTGCCTAAGGTGAGACTAGAACTCATCATTTTCTAGTTTCTAGTCTGATGCCTTAACTACCACACCAAACTGGCTCTCATGCATTTCACTTACCAGTTTACCAATAATCCCACATTTGTAATACTTTGATACTACTTCTCCAAGCAAAATTTGAACCAGACTATTTACAAACCATCATCAGTCTTGATGTTACACAGATACTGAATTACCATTCTATAATTAAATACATTCTGCTCGTAAAATGGGGTTTCCTTCTTATTTTGGGGCCAGTTTTGGGGCCAGTTTGTGAATCTCTTTCACTGGTAGAGGGACACCAGCCAGCAGAATTAAATAATCAGATATTTGCACTACATAATGATTAGTGTGCAGATGAAGCATTTGTAATTTAACTGTTGGTGATTTACGGTTCTATAACTAGTTTGAGAAGTTGTTAGATGACTTCACATATAACTCTTTTGTAACAATATAAAGAAATATGAAGATTCCTTAAGGGGCCCCATTTATAAATAAAGAAGAAAGCTAATGTAAAAGGCATCAAATGACTAGCATTTATTTGTAAGCATATCCTTCTTTTCCATAACATTTTAATATGCTAAATACAGTGTTTTTCTATCTTTTAGATTGCTATTTTATTCTGTCAAATGAAATGAATTTTAATTATTTAATCATGAATCAAGTTGATAAATTAACTAACTGATTAAATGTGCCTGCACAAATGTATATATAAACAAAATGTTCTAAATAAGAACCATATTTAAATTATTGCAAAATCAATGGAGCATAAATTAGCTGGGTTTTTTTTTTACTTGAACTGGATGGAAGCTCAATGGAACCTGAGTGTAATTTCATGCAGATGTTGCAACAACAAATACCTTTGAAAATAACAGTTTTCTAAGCAATTTTACACACTGTAAAATGTGCAAAGATATTTTAAAAACTGGCAAAACAGATTGCCTGAAAGCAATTTGTTGTGTTTTCCACTGTGTGATTCAAACTTTATGCCTCGGTGCTATTCAAGATCCTGGTTTTACCTTTAAAGTTGTACATGGCATGGGGCCAGGTTATACCTCTCCTCAATTATTTACATGCATCATATCAGATCTAACAGGAAATGCTTGTAGTGGATATTGTCTGTTAAGGGGTTATGTTTGACAAGATTTAGGAGATGGTATTTTTCAGCCCTGGCACCTGCTCTGTGGAACATCATCACTCCCTGAGGTGAGGTTGGCCCCGACGCTTATGACCCTCAAAGTACATTTTTCATTAGACATGGAGGCCTGTTTTGTTGGTTGTTACTAACATCCAACAACAACAACAAATCAACATTCTGATTTTAACTTCTTGGGTCTTGTTCTTATTCCTTTAGATCAGGGGTCTCCAACCTTTGCAACTTTAAGTCTGAAGGACTTCAGCTCCCAGACTTTGCTGGCTGGAGAATTCTGGGAGCTGAAGTCCTTCAGACTTAAAGTTGCAAAGGTTGGAGACCCCTGCTTTAGATGTTTTAAGTGGTTTTATTGTACGTTGGCCAACCGCACTTTGTGTGAAATGAGCAACCATATAAATTTAATAAATAAAATTGTCTTTGTCATTTGATTTCTCCCTCTATTTTAGGCAGAGACACACATGCATTCCTTTCCTACTGTATATTATATCAGGCATAAAGAGTATTTTCTCTGGAGAAATACTATCTCACTATTCTCCCCAAAGCAACTGTTTTAGTTGAGATTCAAGAAATCATCTCTTGCACTCTGTTAGTGACAACATACTTGTTCAACTCAGATGCTTCCAGGCCTGCATCCTCTGACAAGACAGGTATGTCCTAAAGGTATCTTTCCCTCTAGGATTTCCTCCATCCCAGATGCTGTTTGATAAAGTTTTGACACTTCAACATAGATTGTTTGTCTGTTACTAAGCAATAGTAGGTGGGGATTCTCTCCAGTTTCGTATTGAAGATGTTCACAATTATGTTCCATGAACTTTGAGAGACAGATGAAGCAGTGCGATAACTAAGCCTATGTGAAGTAAAGGAACAGAGAAGGGATGAGGATTTGTGAGATACTGGCAATGAATTAGCCAATGAATCAAATGATAAGAGGGAAAGTGCTGGTTGGCTTATGGGGGATAAAAGTTATTTCTCTACATCAGAGTACATCATGCTGGCTCAGGAATTCTGGGAGTTGAAGTCCACAGACCACAAAGGGTACATATGTCCCCACCTCTGGTCTACACAGTATTCTTTCTACTCAGCACTGAAAAAGTGGGTAATGTCCCACATTATCACAGAACTTTCCTTCCCACCAATGTATGGGACAAGCTGCAAGTCTTCAGGTTAAAATTCTGTTTGCCTTACCCCTATGCAAAATGAGTCCCTGTCTATCCGTCCTCCCACCTCCTATTGCAGTGACAGAGTACACATGGATTCAAGTGAGGCCATCTGGTCTCTATAGGTGGGTGTTTTCTCAACATATTCCTTTCATTACAGTTCTGTTTTGATCCATGAAGAGAAGTCCAGCAATGCTACTTTGTCAGGATGAAACACTGGGTTTGCTGCTCTGGGAAACACAATATACTAAAAGAGTCTATCTGGTGCAGTACAGAAGACAACATTTCTGATTCTACAGTGGATATACTGTGTCCATCATAATTTAATCTTCCTTTGAAAGGCACTCCTGCTCAGTACCCCAACATTACAGAACATGGTCAGAACAAATGTTTTATAAGGAATATGAAAGCATAAAATAAATGCATACGTATACCTAGGGATGAAATCAACTTATCTTCACTACCCATTGGCAAATGTGACTGTGCGCATGTGCAGGACCTTATGCGTATGCACAGAGTGTCATAAATGGAATGTGATGATGTCCAGGCAGGTGGGCAGAGCCTCCCGCCACCACTGGTTCTCCTGAACCAGATAGAACCAGCTGAATTGCACCACTGCATTTACCTGTTCAAGGTTATTGCTTGGGTGTGATTTGGTATCTGTCAGGGAATTACATAGTCGGTGTCCAAATGGAGTCAGAGACACTGACATGAACCAGTGAAATATAAATAAATATGTTTACACTAAATAAGATAGGCAAACAGGAACATCATGGGGTAAATCAACAGAGAGCAAACACATCACAGAGGAAAAAGGTGGAAAACAAGGAAACTCCCCCTTTATACTCAGCAACCAATCACAGGTTAGGTTGCCTCATTTAGCGGATATCTCTCTTCAACCAATTAGCTATAGCTTCTTACTCATTGTCCAACCCTTCACTGCTCCAACCATTAAAATTTAAATATCTTAATAGCCCTTCAATGAATAGCTGGATAACATTTAAATCAAGCTGTTCACAAGATCCTTGTGTTTCTCTATACCCAATAGCTTTGTCATGAGGTCAGCCGAATTATTTTCTGATGGACAATAAATTAGGACTTTTAGCTGTGTGTTCTTGCTCATTGTCCATTGTTGTCTGCTCCAGATATTAAAATTTAAATATCTTAACACAATAAAACACAATCTTTGTATTACAAGTGCCCTAGGATATCGTAAGAATTTTTCCTTTTTTTTCTTTGCTGTTTATGTAACCAAGGGAAAGAAAAAAGGGAAAAGCTATTTATTATTTCACATTATTATTTCATCTTAGAGAACTGAAGAGAGAGGTGCAATGAATTGACTTTCATCCTTTGTCTCAGCTATTGGTCAGTTTAGGCTCAGCAGTAATTGGTTTTTGAGTGAGAGCTCTAGACCAGGGGTCCCCAACCTTTGCAACTTTAAGTCTGAAGGACTTCAGCTCCCAGACTTCTCCAGCCAGCAAAGCTGGCTGGAGAATTCTGGGAGCTGAAGTCCTTCAGACTTAAAGTTGCAAAGGTTGGAGACCCCTGTTCTAGACTCTCAAACATATGGATGGCAACAGTGGAGTTTGTGGTATGGAGTGGCTGCCGTAGCCGGCCGGTCACTCCTTGGCAGAAGTGGCAGGAGGGGGTTGCGTGGGGACAGCCAGAATTCCCATTTCTGGGAATGTGGATGTGCCATGGGATGGATGGCTGGGGCCATGCAAGAAGCCAGCTCAGGCAGGGAGGGAGGGAAGTCCCATCCCACCCACCCTGGCTGACAGGTCTGCTTCCCTAGGAAGCAACCATCAGGATCACCTTTCCACATCTTTTGGCACATGCGCCCATTGCTTTTCCCATTGCTGGTCTTTGCGCACACCAGAAGACCAAGTGGCCGATGTACATGTATGCACTGGAAACAGGAAAATTATCTTCCTGGTGTTCACATGCGCACTGGGCAGCTACTCTTCTGGTTTCCAGTGTGCCTGTGTGCATAAAAACCAGCTGACCAGTGTACCAGACTCTGGAAGAGCAATGGGCAACAGCTCCACATGCCTGGGGAAATGGCTCTGCATGCCACTTCTAGCACGCATGCCATCGGTTCACCATCATATAATCATGGTCAATACTGAGCTGTGTTGGGACTTAAACTTATCAACAACTGAACAGCAACACACTGGAACATGGTGTTGCAGTGGTTATAATGCATTATTGCAGACTAAGTTTACTCACAGCATGGAGTTCAATCCTGACCATCTCAAGGTTGACTCAACCTTCCATCTTTCTGAGGTCAGTAAAATGAGGACTCAGATTGTTGGGGACAATCTGTAAACTGCCTGGAGAGTGCTGCAAAGCACAATGAAGCAGTATATAAGTTTAAGCACTATTGCTATCTATTTCTGTTGTATTCAGGGAGCTAGAATCAATATGCAGGAGCACTTTGTGCCATTACTGTGTCACACTATTCCTTATCCTCATTAGATGTTTTGGGGTTTTCTGTTGTGTTTCTTTTTTCTTTTTACATACTGTCTTACAAAATGGGAGTTAAGTAGCATTATATTGGTGTAGGGTTTCCTGCCTAAGTAGGAGGTTGGACTAGAAGACCTCCAAGATCCCTTCCAACTCTGTTATTCTATTCTATGTTGAATCGCTACTTGATGAAATAGCTGGGCACTATCTCCCACACAGTCAGGGGTGGCTTGGTCATTGATGGACTGAAAATACTGTGGAATTGTTGTTAATATTGCAATGAAGAGTGTTGCATGCTGTCTCACACTGAACTCTGTAGCATTATTAAAAGTGAACTGCAACCCAAGGTGACCAGCTTTTATAATGAGGCTAGTTCAAAGCTAAAACACATTTCTAGAATTACTTTTGCACCTGTTGATTGCCAAGCTCCAGAATATTTACTGTGTTGCTTAGAAATATTAAGTTAATTCATTTTGTTTTCATTTTTACATTTATACCCCGCCCTTCTCCAAACGGACCCAGGGCGGCGCACAGGAATATTAAAAATACATACAAAAACCATATAAAATTTAAAAAACTTATTCAATAAAATCCTGCGCTAAAAACCAAATTATAATCCCCAAATTTAAAACTATCTAAAAGTCAGTTATGGAGGTTACGCTAGGCCGGTTACGCTAATGACCAGTACATTGCAATTGCTCTTTCTACTCCACTACGATTATCTTTTAATATTACAGAAAAGATTAGTTGATGCTTATAGGCCTGTGAAGGTGAATCTAAGGGATGCAGCAACCTCTCTGATGGCATGTGAGCTGTCGCCCCAGTACAGCTCCGCTGTGCAGACGCTGGCCAGCTGGTCTTTGGGTCTCTGCCATTTATGCGTGGGGAGTGGCCACATGCATGGGGATTGCATGTGTATGCATGGGGTGTAGGGGTGTAGAGGGTCATGTGTGCATGCACAGGGGGTGGGGTGCATGCGGGGGGGCACACACACATGCGCAGGGGGCATGCGGGGGTGTGCACATTGCATTTTGGGAGTTTGGACATGTGCACCTTGGGCACTCCAACTGAAAAAGGTTAGCCATCACTGTTATAGGCAATATACTCAGTTTAAATATCCCATATTTAAATAACTGGAAAGAAGGAGTTGTTGATGATCCAGGTTGATGGAAGTGTCTTAATAAAAACAAGAGCCAAATAATTACTGGACTGTTGACTAGATAATAACACTAAATTTTGCTTTGGAGGATGAAACCATTTAATTTAATGCTCCCATTGTTCTTTCAGTACTTTTCATTCCACTAGATAAAATTCATATTTAAAACAAAAGCAAAGAAAAATAAATATGAGGCTCGGTTGTCTGGATGAGACTTAGTTTCTTTCTATGCTAATTGGAACAAAACAACACCGGTATGAGAAATAGATGGAACAACAGAACTTCTAGACCAGGGGTCTCCAACCTTTGCAACTTGAAGTCTGAAGGACTTCAGCTCCCAGACTTCTCCAGCCAGCTTTGCTGGCTGGAGAAGTCTGGGAGCTGAAGTCCTTCACACATCAAGTTGCAAAGGTTGGAGACCCCTGTTCTAGAATAGGCCTAAACAAACTGTAGCTTGAGAAACAAATTGCAACAGAACATTCTATAAATCCTAGGCCTAAACGAACTACTGTACATCTCCAGGCTTCATGAATATAATAATAATTTTTTTAAAAAAATCAAAATTAATGTGAAGTTATCCTGCCATTCCATAGTGAGTTTTTTCAACTGAAACTGTAACAGTTAAATCAAATATTTGTATTAGCTTGTTTGGAACTAGGTTAGAAAATTTATATTTACATTCTTATTGCATTTTTATGTAAGTCTTCTCCAAATTTTGTTCTCTGAAATGTGGTGGAGACTATATACCATTGCATCTTCAATTAAACCATAAAAAAATAAAAATCAGTAAGTATGTATTGCACCCCTACCGTCACCCCATGCTATCTTCAAGTTCTAGAGAAAAAGTCCTCTCATACCCCAAACATGTTTCAACAAAATCAATGTGAATTACTTTCTTGTGAATTCATGCAAGACTTAAAATGTCAGTCCCTGAAGTGGTCATGAGAAAATAAAAGCTAATTAGAAAGATTAGATTTTTCTGCCTTGTGGTATGGAATGGAAATCTTGTATCACCGGTCAAAAAGAATCAGAAATATCTGGTGAATTAATCCTGGAAGGAGGAGGAGGAGGAGGAGGAGGAGGAGGAGGAGGAGGAGGAGGAGGAAGAGGCAACATCATCATCATCATTATCAACAACAACAACAACGGTGGTATATTCATTTTAAAGCCAGAGACTTTCTCCCCCTGGACTGCCCAGGGCATGGACTATTAGCTTCTGCAGTTTTCTCACTCCTTGTCCCTTTTTTCATTCCAGCCTTTAATCCCAGCCTTGGCTTGTTGCGCTTCAAATTGAAATATCCTGAACAGATGTAAAAACACATGTGAGCCACTGCTCGCAAGCTGTGCAAAGCTTTGTTTCATCTGCTGATGATGTGAGCCTAAAGGAGATCTTTTTAAAATTTCATCACTATTCAAAAGGATAATTAATACGTACCCCCAGGCTTTGATTATGCTATACCCAGTGTGTACTGCTGGTACAGAAATAATGAGGCTCTCATCAGGCCGAATGAACACTTGCAGCAAACATTCAGTTTCCATAAGAAATTTAAGATTCAGCAGTGGTACCATGTAGGTGGCTTAATCTAATTTTAATTTGTAACACAATACAATAGATAAGATCATTTGTTTGTAACCAGCACAGGCATTTTGTTTACATGAAACCCCAGTCAGCATTCAGCAGATGGTCTTTTTAAAGCCTTAATTGAAGTTTTCTAATCTAACATTTTCCCCTTCCATTATGGAATGTTTTTTTTAAATATGAGAGAGAGAGAGAGAGAGAGAGAGAGAGAGAGAGAGAGAGAGAGAGAGAGAGAGAGAGAGAGAGAGAGAGAGAGAGAGAGAGAAATGTAATAATAATAGAAAACCATTGTGTGGGAATGTACAGTATTTTGGAAGAGGGCAGGTCCTTGTTACATAGGGAATTGGAGGTTTAGTATCTAAGATGCTTGCATGGAACTGCCATGGAAAAGCTGATACCAAATGGTGTTTGTTTGTAAACTTGAAAGAGACTTCTAAGTATTGTCCTCCCCACCTCTCCTCCATGACCACAACTATCACAACAACTACTACTGTACTTCAAGACAACTTCATTTCTCTTGTATTCACACAATGCCTCTCTTGCCAATAGTTTCTGTTTCTTTTCACTCAAGACTAGCTTTTCTACTCTGATATTAATATTTTCCCCCGCTGGCTTTAATTTGCTTCTGGCAACTGTTTTGTGATATGCACATATTTAAAAATAAGACTGAAACATGCTTCCGTGCTTTGCACATATTTAACAATTATTTTGAAAGAAAAAAAATGTAGTAAGTCTCCCCTGGTTAATTGTTACAATTTGGGGGTCATTATGAACAATTGGAAAGAACGGCAATGGGTTAGCTAAAGTTAAGTACCTTCGGATGATATTTGTTGGGAAATCAGGGGTAACTTCTACATGTTCAGCTTGGATCTTGCTTAATTCTCTCAAGGGATGTTACCATTCACCAACTTTCTTCAATTCTTCTTGACCATCTGTATGGGTTTCCGGTGTTTAATGAAGCTTTCACCTTAGTGTGAATTGCAACACGACTTAAGGCAGGTTTAATTGATTCAATATGGCATGTTGATTGAGCAGATTCATGTAGCACATGTCACAACTGAATGGCTTATAATATGCTTAGCTCAAAATTCACCTTTACTGTATCTCTGATAAAACCACTTTAGGCAATTTGGCAAATTAATGTGTCAAACTGAAAGCTCAATGTAAGAAATGAGTCACTGAGCTATATATCAAACACAAATATCCCACTAATATCTTTTACTGATTAAATAATTTCCATCACTGGAACGAGGAGATGCAATTAGTCTGGCAGGGTAGCATCTTTGCACAGCCACAAAATGTGCTCTGGAGTACTCAGGATTAGCCATAGTGAGAAAGAAGTTTCCATTGCATTGCAAATGTCTACTGAAATAATTTTGGGTTTCAATTTATGTAAAACTCTCTTTAGGCATTATTTATCCAAAGCACTCAATAGCATGTGAATGATGGCTTCCAAGTGATTTGGGATTCTGATATTGGAGAATCCTAGTTTTCATGAAAGCTAAGGGCTATTCTTTTCTGAACATATTCATGCTGGATGCACAAATGTCTATAGGAAAGCAAAGTTTTTTTGTCTGATGTTGACAAGCCATGGAATGTATCCAGTTCTTAGATTTAATAGCATCCAAACAAAGCTTATGCCAATTAACATTCTGAGCATGCCCAATCTCTCTTTGAATCTTAGGCTGCTGATTTATTGAGATTTAATTGAGCTAGGGATTGGCCATGTTATTTGTGGATGTTTTTCCAAATGCATCTGGAGATTGTTGGAAGTATGGTTGTATAAGTAAATGCAATATGGAAGAAAATAATAAAGAGTACATCAGTTGGAACATGCAATTATGCATGCAAAGTTTATTTCATGCAGTTGCTACAATTACATTTGATTTGATTAATTTTATTTATTAATATTGGTTCAACTGTTTTCTCATGAAGGAATCTTAATCACTTCCAAGCCATTGAAAACAATGTTACTACATTTTACGGTCATGGCTATATTACAAGATTTGCAAAAAATATAATGGATATACCATGACAAATACTGTCATTGTAGCTTTATCCCAAAAGGCAAGTTACTTGCCCAAGAAATTTAATATAAGGTAGAAATTATTGCTGAACAACAGTTGGCAAGCTGAATATATAAAACACAAAGCTCTTATTCCTCTGGCTATGTGAAAGAGGGGAACAGCAACATATGCTGACATGTAGGTTCATCCACACCAAAACTCTGAAGCAACTAAAAGCACATAAATTCAATAATCATTCCAAAATGTGGACTATGAGCCCTGTCTTTTGCAATCTCCAAAGCACACCAAGCAGAAGGTGAGTCCATTTTCTATGTCTTTCATTGACAGTTGATCACTCAGTTGGCTAGAAAGCAAAATGCAATTTAATTCCCCTTTCTTTCAGTACTTTTGAGTCCATGTGCAGCCCAGAGGCATTCTCAGGAAAGGATGTAGAGCAGCTGGATGCCTCCATTCCCACTCCTAGAAGTCAAAATTAAAAAATATATTTTTAAACTATATATATATATAATTAAATTAGGAGGCATAAGATGCTCTGCAGACACCAAGGAGATGTTTGCAATTTCAATAAAATTTTGACACTTGGGAATTTGAGTCTTATGCTACTTATTTGAATGAGTCTTACACATGGAAGCTATAATTCACTTCATAATAAATGGGGATATATATATATATATATATATATATATATATATATATATATATATATATATATATATATATATATATATATATATATATAGGCAATTCCAATTTTAAACAGCATTTAAATTAAAGCAAAATCAATATTTTTCTCTCATATGTAACAAAAAAATAAGACTTAGAATTTATGCTGACTTATAAAAATCATTTTCCAAAATAGTTCAGATCAAGAAGCAAAAGGAAACTTTAGCAATTACATGTATTGTATTACGTTTAGTAATACAAAACAGAACCAACACAGACTATGCCTTCTATGGGATAAATCAGAGGTGGGGAACTATGGTCCTCTTATGACTTTTGGAGTTCAACTCCAGAATTTAGGAAGTCCACCACCGAGGTGGTATTCTGCCGGTTCTAACTGGTTTTCCCGAACTGGTAGCGGAAATTGGGAGTGGCCCTGCCCACCCACCCCAGCTCTACGGCATCCCATTTAGGACATTTTTTAAGGCAAAGTGCATGCGCAGAAGGTAGAGTGCATGTGCAGACGTGGCGCATGTGAGCGAAGCGAATTAATAGCAAAGGTAAGTGAAAACCACCTCTGGTTCGCAAGTCATAAAAAGGCCATAGTTCCTCATCCCTGGCATAAATAAATCCTTTTATAGCTAATTATATCAGTGTTTCCAGTCAGAGAACAAGTTTTATTTTGGCGTTTATTTCAGTAAAATACAGATAAGAAGAAGGTAGGCACACGTACACACACACACACACACACACAACCCACAATAATAGTTATTCATGGGATTTTGTAGCCTTGAATTGCAAAAGATACAAAACATTGATTAGAGTTATGACTATTACATGACCCCAAAGGAAATCAGAATTAGTGTTTGCAAATCCTTGAGTGTGTTGACTTGATTAAACTAAGAAAATGCAGAAGTCATTTTTTGTTTTTACACATATATTTTTTTTAATAATGTAATAATAATGTTTGTATTTTTACTGTATTGCTAATAGTATGTAATATAGGCATCGTGGATATGATAGCTGCACAGTGTAATCCATGATGGTATAAAAATGTACTTTTGTCCTGTATGACAAGCCTGAAACACAGTCTTATGTAATATTTCTTGCTGTAGATGTTAATGATAGGTTGAGAGAAAACCTCCTAAGTAGGACTCAGAATTGTGTCTTGGGCTATGAAATCCATTTAAAGGAATTTGGGTCTTTCCTGACTGTCTTAACCAGGGGTCACCAACCTTTTGGACCTCAGGGGCCACTAAATTCATAATTTTTAATCTCGTGGACCACTAATTTGATTTGCTTAATGTCAGTGGTGGTCGTGGCAAGGTGGTCATGTGACTGGGTGGTTGTGGCCAACTCACTGTCATTCACATCTTTATTTTTTTTATTTTATTTTATTCAATTTATATCCCGCCCTTCTCCAAAAGGACCCAGGGCGGCGCACAGGAATTTAAAAACAACATACAAAAATAAAACATATAAATTTAAAAAATCTATTAAATAGCAAAAACCTGCGCTAAAACCAATTAAAATCCCCCATTTAAAACTATCTAAAATTAGTCACAGCGGAGGCTATGTTAGGCCGGCTTGATGAAATAAGTGTGTTTTTAAACACTGGCGGAAGAGGCGGAGGTCGGTGATGGTGCGGAGTTTAGGGGGTAGGTCGTTCCACAGGGTAGGGCCCGCCACAGAGAAGGCCCTTCCCCTGGGTGTCGTCAGCCGGCATTGTCCGGCCGATGGCACCCGGAGAAGGCCCTCTCTGTGGGAGCGTATCGGCCTAAGGGATATATGGGGCAGAAGACGGTCTCGCATATAACTAGGTCCCGAGCCATGGAGCGCTTTGAAGATGGTCGTCAAGACCTTGAAGCGCACCCGAAAGACCACAAGAAGCCAGTGCAGCTCGCGCAGGATCGGTGTTATGTGGGAGCATCTAGAGGCTCCCGTAATCACCCACGCGGCTGCATTCTGCACTAACTGTAGCTTTCAAGTGCACCTCAAGGGAAGCCCCATGTAGAGAGCATTACAGTAGTCCAGTCGGGATTGAGTTGCCATCCTCTACTCACCACTCCTCGCTTTTCCGCCCGAGCTCCTTAGGGCCCCAACAGAAAGCAGTTGCTGGAGCTAAGCTGTCACCATGAGAAAGAGGAAGAGAAGGAGTTGGCAAAACAGCTGGCTCAGTTCAAATTAGATCTGACCGAGAAAGAGGCTCAGCAGAACCACCTCACTGAGGACTATGAGGGAGTCTCTCTGTAGCAACACAAATGTTCATTGCACCTATCTGGCCCAGGGACCATAGTTTGAGGACCCCTGATTTAGTGCAGTATAAAAAATGCTAATAATTTTTCTGTGGACCACCAATATTTTCTCACAGACCAACAGTGATCCATGTACCACCAGTTGGTGACTTGACTATATATCCTTAAGTGAATGATGCAGGAGCCAATTAAACTGAATTTGATAAATCAACTAGCAATAGTTGCTAAATCTGGTGGATTGGGAAGGGAATGTCTCTCATCCAAAATAAAGTGGTTTGTGCTGTTGCTAAAGTTCCATGTTTTAGGATTCTCATTGATTTTCATTTTCATGAAACAAAAACTAAGACCTAAGAAGTTTTCTTTTTTAAACTGGAGACCCTGAAACTGGCTTTTATATGTCCATCAACTTTGGCTGATGGATTGAATTAGTTATATCCTCTATGCATCTAGGGCATTTAAAATTATTTGTTGTGGCTACATAACCACTTCCCATTTGAAAACCAAATCTACGTTACTTGCCAATATCCAAGGGAGGGGAGTACAGTGAACATGACTCAGGGGCATTTCCACAAAAAAGGTAACAACAGACCCTCACTCCTTTTTTACAGCCACACTCTGAGGACTTCAGGGGGCGTGGTGACATTACCAGTAAAACTGAACATATTGGCACTTCTGTTTCTTTTTTGGGAAGGATTTTTGGAGGATTGTTACAATGAGAGGTTACCAAAGATTTATTATGCCTACTTCAGAATATTTTTTTAAAAATGTGCATGAGATTGCACTATACAATTTTATGATTTTCTTCCTAGTATTAGCAGTGCAAACATGAACTCCAGTGGCATCTCTGACATGGCACATAAGAGTTCTGCATATCCATAGCTGTAGCCACATGCAATATTCTATTATTTTATCAGTATATGTATTGTATGTGAAGAAACTGCTAGCAAGATTAGGATACAGAGGCTACTTTCGTGGTTCAAAGGACTGAAACACATAATCCCTATTTCCTGAATCAGTAGCTTAATGTAGTATAGAGGTATTACAACCTATGGTCCTTCAGCATCTAGATAGTTCAAATACTGGTTGCCTGGATATGTGGGAAATTAGAGCGAGGAAAAAATAGGGTTTGTTTGAAGCTGTATTCTCACTCCTCTCCAGTCTTCAAGAGATCAGATGGGGCAGTTTAAGAGTAGCTTTACTCACCACTATTGGAAAGCTCATTGTCGTCATCATCTTTATCATTCATTTTGGTGATTGACCAACTAAATTTATGTTCAGTACTAAAATGAAAGTCATCCCATTGTGTCAATAGTCTATTCCATAACTAAGGTACTAGCACAAATATAAAAATATTATTCAAACTAGCCATTCCCGGCCACGTGTTGCTGTGGCCCCATCTGGTTAAATGGCCAACCAATCTGTATGTAGATCTACACCTGCACACACAAACATGTACACACAACCACCGTATAAACCCCAACCTCCATACTTTTCCCTCTCTCCCTCTACCTACCTACCTACTTTGAAGTGGAGAAGGGCTCCATGTGAACAGCAGTTGAACATGGGTCAGTCGGTCCTGAGAGATAGGTGAGTGCCATTCCGAAGGGACGGGCGATGGCCTTCGTCGCCCTTGGCCTCTCTCTCTCTATCCCTTTACTGTATTTCTCCCTCTGTCTACCTACCTACCTACCTACCTACCTACCTACCTACCTAGTGTATTTCTCCCCCCTCTCTATCCCAATACCTACCTACCTACCTACTTACCTACCTAGTGTATTTCTCCCTCTCTCTCTATCCACCTACCTACCTACCTAGTGTATTTCTCCCTCTCTCTCTATCCAAATACATACCTACCTACTTACCTACCTACTTACCTAATTACCTAGTGTATTTCTCTCTCTATCTCTCTATCCCTCTACCTACCTACCTACCTACCTACCTACCTACCTACCTACCTACCTAGTGTATTTCTCCCTCTCTCTCTCTATCCCAATACCTACCTACCTACCTACCTACCGCCCTGAGTCCCACAAGGGAGAAGGGCGGTATACAAATTTAATAATAAAACATAAACATACCTACCTACTTACCTAGTGTATTTCTCCCTTTATCTCTCTATCCACCTACCTACCTACCTACCTACCTACCTACCTACCTACCTACCTACCTACCGCATTTATCCCTCCCTCTCTCTATCCTTATAGCTGCCTACCTACCTACCTACTGTATTTCTCCTTGAATCTTATGGACAGAGTATTATGACATTTTGCATTATGTCATCCTGTGGCTCACTTCTCTCTCTGTATCCATCTATCTACATGTTTTACATTTTTGTTGCATGTACCTGGCACAGGTGTGACATCTACACAATATATATATTCACAGGAGCTGTGATAATTAGTCTTCATTTAAGAGTCCTGTAAATTGGCTAATATATCAGGGATACCAGATAGCTCAAGGCATAGAGAGCTTGCCTCAAATGCTGGAAAACCCTGGTTCAAATCCCAGTAGAAGGAGTATGGCCAGCTGAAGAAGGCTAATAAGCCTGAAATGGATCCATCCTGGTCTCTTTATTTTCAGCCCTTAAAAATCTAACACACATCTAAAAAATGTCACACAGCAGTAATCTAATTTGGTTCTCTGTCTGGATGACTCTGGGTTGAGTCGAAGGACAGAGAGGGATGACATTAAGTCTCCTCCCCTTAAAGGGACCTCTTCACAGGAGCTGTGATAATTAGTCTTCTCATATATATATATATATATATATATATATATATGTATGTATGTATGTATGTATGTATGTATGTATGTATGTATGTATGTATGTATGTATCTATGTAATTGTTTCACATAAAACTAACACACACACACATATATATATATATATATATATCTCATTGGTGCCGTTTTTGTAAGGAACATTGTGTGAAAATTTGGAAGCGATCAGTGCAGTACTTTTGGAGATTACCTATTTTGAACAAACTCATAGTTACATTTTTATTTATATAGAGATTATTATATGTTATATAAATATAGTTAGGATTACAAAATCATCTATAAAAGCAGTGCTATATAAATACATGTAATTAATATACTAATACATTTTATATTAATATACTATGCATTAATATATTAATTAGTATGTAAATTAAGGCATATACTGTATATGAAACCTATATATTAAAATTATATATGATGCTAAAATGACAAAGTCATTATATGCAAAGTTGAAAGTACAGTGTGCTGTGTGATACGGCATTTGAATAAATCCAAGTTTAGGGGCTTGCATACAGCTATGCTGTATTTCAGCTCCCTTTCAGACTTCTTGCTAAACATCTGGGGATTCTGCCCTGTTTTGGGCCAGTTTGTGCTAAAGCAAAGCCTTGAACTAGACTTCAGTACCAAATGGATTTGTGAATTGCCTTTTTCTTTTTTGCTTCTCCTGGGTAAGACAATCATTCAGACGTTCACTAGCAAATGATGTCTAATTACCAAAGCTTTCTGCAGGCTGTCAGTTCAGACCTTCAATAGTTGCTGAGCAAACGAAAGAAGAGGCACAGAGGCCAGACTCTTTTGGCTCTGTCCTCATTCATGGCTGTTAAGCTCCATGGGTTGTTGTTTTTTTCCCAGCAGCCTTCTCTCTTCAAATAGAAGGGCAGCAATATTGTTTAACTTGGTCTCTTCAGCTTGTGTTTGTATGGGGAATGACGGGAGAAGGAAGCTGCAAAGTGACACACAACCAAGGCAAATGGCATCCTTCCTTACCTCAAGATGATCCACTGCATTGTGTCCTTAGGGTCAAGCGGTTCATTGAGACAAATCAAGGCAGTGTTTCATAGACCCAATGCCTATCAGGATGAGCAGTATATGAAAAGTATACTGATTTAAATCAGTGTTTAGGGTTTGTTTGTTTTTTACAATTTTACATCTATTCTGAATGAAATGCTTGAAATGCACAGATGAAAAGAAAGTTTCTATCTCATTGATGGAATATCCACAGACAGAGAAAACCATTTTAAAAGTAGGGCTGCTTTTTAATTTAGCCACATTCTGAATCACAATTGATGGTAGATGTATTCTGTGTTCTTGGGTGGGCTGCACCAAGGGTGGCTCATTTAATTTCATTGCACACATGTTGTGCATTGATAATCAAAGTTTGATTTGATTTGATTTGATTTGAGATGTCTCCTTTAGCTGAAATCTTTAATTTTTCCAGTATCCAATTTTTTTAAAAAAAAACTTATCTATGTGTTTTTAAAATCAAAATAGGGAAGAAATCTTTATAATTAATTCCAAAATTTTATTTAAAATTTACATGGACCCTTATCTATTTATAACTTTTTAAAATCAAAGTCATAATTAGCTTTTTACTGTCTAATTTTTTGTTTCAAGTTCTTAAGCTTATAGTTATTTTTTTCCCCATTAAGGACCGAAGACAGACTTACATAGTATTTTCAAACTTGCAATCCAAAGGTTTCTAATAGCTGAAAAGTAGTTAATAAGCAATTTCCTAAAGGAAATATGCAAACTTAGTGTCTTTGTACAGGTATCAAGCATGATTTAAGCACGATTGGCTATTTCCTCATTTCCCAGTGCTTAGTACTGGAGACTTCTGTCTTGCAGACATCTTATCTATCTATCTATCTATCTATCTATCTGTCTATCTATCTATCTATCTATCTATCTATCTATCTATCTATCTATCTATCTATCTATCTATCTATCTATCTATCATCTATCTATCTATCTATCTATCTATCTATCTATCTATCTATCTATCTATCATCTATCTATCTATCTATCTATCTATCTATCTATCTATCTATCTATCTATCTATCTATCATCTATCTTCTATTGTCAATCTTTCTAGTTATTCATTCTGTCTGCCCGACTATCTATCTATCTATCTATCTATCTATCTATCTATCTATCTATCTATCTATCTATCTATCTATCTATCTATCTATCTATCTATCTATCTATCTATTAAATTGATGTACCACTCAGCTTGCTGTTTGGGGTGGCTTGCAAGGAGCAACTGTCTGAAGCATTTGTGGGTGATCTCCTGTTGTCTCTTTGTCCTAGCAGTTTGAAGACCAATTCTACTTACTGGTTCTTTGTTCCTTGCCATTGTTGCAGCTCCACTTACCACAGAACCATCTTCAGTCCTCCATTTCTTCCTCCAAAAGTTGCCAATACCATCAAATTCTGGCATAAACAAAAATGTGCAAGAATTTCATATTTTGAAAATCAACTAATGTTTTAAGGAGTTCAGCATAAAGCATCTGCACCCAGTCCTCTGAAACTAGGCTGATATAATATTCTTAGAAAATCTGTATCATCTGCAAATTTTAAGTTTTTTTAAAACTTAAGAAAGTGCTACATTCATCTATAAATTTTCAATGATTACCCATGGGAGGTTACTAAATCTCCCTTCATGTTTGGTTGACCTCCAGATTTGAATTAGGCTGCTTTCCAAATCAGCATGTCATGTTCGAATGAAATCTTCTGGAGAACGGTCACCTTTACATTTAAAAGGAGCTGTTTCCATTATTACAACTGACTAACACTATAATGGTAAAACCTGTTAAAGCCTTATAAAAGTGTCTTTTTGCAATCAAGCCAAAGGATCTTGCAATTATTCTTAACAGAAACATTAACTGATTACAGTAAATAACACAGAGAACCATGTGGTTTTTTTTTAAGTGTCCTGTGGTATATAGCTCAATTGTGTTTCATCAGTCCAACTGAATCCTATTAGTCCTCATTAGCACTTCTGGCCTATTTTTTATTCTATGGTTGGTCAGCATAGCCAAATGATCGAAGTCATGCTTTCTGTAGAATAAGAACTGGGTCTCTTAATCACAAAACAAGTAAACTATAGTAGAGTTGGAAGAGAAATAAATTCCAAAGGGATAGATATTGTTGAAGGGAAACATTTAAATCATATGGTTGTGTGTATTATTTGGTGTGAACAGAATGAGTTATTTGCTTTCAGGCATGACATCCTGCATTTCTAGTGCATGGATGATCTCATTTGCGTTCCCCAAACAAAAGAGCATCCTCTTTTTCCCTTCCTTCCAAATACCCTTTTGCTTTGAATGAGGGAATGACGAGGCACAATTCCCAGGTTAATGAGTGCCAATCAAAGTCCCAGCCCTGATGTGTTTTTTTCCCTCTCTCCCTGACTTGGCCACAAGTTCCCTTAGCCTTAGCAAACAATTATCATTCAGTGACTGTAAAAAAAAAGAAAGAAAGAAAGGGGGGGGGAAAAAGAAAAATGGAATCTTGAGTTGACGTGAGCAGCCCTCCCTTGGCTGGTGAGGTCCTGCCATGGGAAGCAATTACCGCAAGATGCCAGCTGACAGACTCATTCCGTGGGAAGTCAGGTTGTCTTGATCCTCAGGCACTCTCTAGGCAAATTGTATCCTCACCCTCATCTCAAACCTCTTACGATCTGTTGGCTTCTATCAGGAAAAATGGATTGTTCCCTTTGTTTCTGTGTCATTTGATAGAATAAAACTGGACACCCTGCCTACACAAGAAGGAGATTTAATTTCAAAATTCTAACTCCAAAATGTTGCTGTATCATAAAGAAAGAACAGCCCCAAAGAAATGAAGATTGCTGTCTGCCTAGGGAACATTAGGAGAACACAACCAAGTTGACAGCTCTTACATGTGTAAAAGATCCAAATTCCATTAGTGGAGGCCTGTCTATCAGGAACATAATTTCCATTTTACCCTTAATTTCTCTTGGTTTGGAGTATTGCATTCATTCCATTTTATCTGGCACATCAGATTTTCTTTTTGTTATCCCTAATATTGTAAGATAGGTGACTGAAAAGGGAAGTGGAAACACGCCTGCTAATTGTGACTCTCTGTATGAGTCTGTCTGAAGGCAATTAAGGCAATCCCCCAGCCCAAAAAGGGGATTCACATACTGTAGGTGCAGGCAGTGATGAAATGCTCCATTCTCTAAGTACTCTGTAAAGAAAGCCACACTGAAGTATTTGCTCTTCCTGAAATGCAAATGCCCAATAAGCTGGTGTATTAGAGAAGATCATGAAATATACCGAGTCGAGTAAAAACATTAAATAGTCTACTGAATGCACATTTCAGCCAGTCTTGAACTTGAAAGCCAGCATAAAGAGAAGGCAAGTCATCCTGCTTAAACTGCCCATAAAATCAAGATCTTTGACAGTGTTAAATCAATGCTTCAGTTTACAGGCTATAAGGTTTGATTGCATTTGACTGCATTCAGTCTGTTTTATATTAGGTAAAGAGACTTCGAACAATGAACTGAACTGTATAAAAAACCAAACCAAAACAAACCACAACTTTCTGTTTCAAAATTTAAATGATCCAGAATGGAGCATTACTATCCTTAGAAGGGTGACTTAGATTGACCTCTTCTGAATAAGACTAAGTTAGATATCTGGAGGAAACTGCCTATCTAGACCCGCGCTAGTCCGGCTTCTGCACCGGGCACAGCACTGAGACGGCATTGGTCACGTTGGTGGATGATCTCTGGAGGGCCAGAGGTTATTCCTCTATTCTGGTCCTGTTAGATCTCTCAGCGGCTTTTGATACCATCGACCATGGTATCCTATTGCACCGGCTGGAGAGGTTGGGATTGGGAGGCACTGTGTTATACAGTGGTTCTCTTCCTACCTCTCCGGTCGCTCGCAATTTGTGTTGGCGGGAGGGCAGAGGTTGATGGCGAGGCCCCTAACATGTGGAGTGCCTCAGGGGTCGATCCTCTCTCCCCTCCTATTCAACACATACATGAAGCTGCTGGGCGAGATCATCCGTGGTTGCGGGGTAGAGTACCATCTGTACGCTGATGATACTCAGCTGTACATATCTACCTCCAACCACCCCAACGATGCCGTCGAAGTGATGCCCCGGTGTTTGGAAGCCATGCGCCTCTGGATGGGAAGTAACAAACTTCGGCTCAACCTGTCCAAGACCGAGTGGCTGTGGTTTCCAGCATCTCGGCATAGTCAGCTCATTCCATCATTGGTTATCGGGGGCGAATCATTGGCCCCCGTGGAAAGGGCTTGCAACTTAGGCGTCCTCCTGGATTCGCGACTGTCCCTGGATGACCATGTGGCGGCCGTGGCCAGGGGGGGCATTTTACCAGGTTCGCCTGGTACGCCAGTTGCGTCCCTTTCTTGACCGAGACGCCCTCCACACTGTCACTCAAGCACTCGTGACGTCTCGCTTGGACTATTGTAACGCTCTCTACATGGGGCTCCCCTTGAGGTGCATCCAGAGGCTCCAGTTGGTTCAGAATGCGGCCGTGCAGGGGATTCTGGGAGCTTCTCATTACTCCCATGTAACACCTCTCCTGCGCGAGCTACACTGGCTACTGGTAGCCTTCCGGGAGCGCTTCAAGGTGCTTGTTACCATCTTCAAATCGCTCCATGGCTCGGGGCCTAGCTACTTGCCAGACCGTCTCCTGCCACATACCTCCCTGCATCCGATGCGCTCCCATAGACAGGGCCTACTGAGGGTACCAATTGCCAGTCAATGCCGGCTAGCGGTGCCCAGGGGTAGGGCCTTCTCTGTGGCAGGGCCGTCCCTCTGGAATGACCTACCCCCCGAACTTTGCACTATCACGGACCTTCCCCTCTTTCGCCGTTCACTCAAAACATACTTTTTTCAGCAAGCTGGTCTTGCCTAATCGTCTAGATTTTATTGTTACATAGCTTCTGCCAAATACGTAAATGGACATTGGGTTTTTAGTGGGAATTTTAGCACAGGCTCCTATTTAATTATTTTTATCTATATTTATTGTATTGTTTTATTATTTGTTGGTTTTAATTTCCTGTGCACCGCCCTGGGTCCATTTCGATGGAGTAGGCGCAGTATATAAATCGAATAAAATGAAATGAAATGAAGATAGAATTCACTTAAAGGGTATCTATTATCTACATTCAAACTAGGGGTAGGTGTTACAATCCTCCTTTTCTTTCCACTGTTCTTGTACGTTCTTTACAATAATTTTGTTCTTTGAATGATGTTACAGATGATTGGAGATTATTAAATATATATCATCACAATCAAGTGATGATATAGAAAATGTACACATGAGTCTGGTAATGTTTCCTAGAAGATAGGCTCAAGATCCAGATGGATCTTGACAGACTTGAACACTGGGCCCTATCTAACAAAATGAAATTCAATGTAGAGAAAAGTAAAGTCCTACACTTAGGTAAGAAAAACCAAAAGTACACATATAAAGTGGGTGAAACCAGGCTTAATAGCAGTGACTGTGAGTGGGATCTTGGAGTCTTAGTAGACAACCAGCTAAATATGAGACAGTAGCAGTGGTCAAAAAAGCCAATGCAATCCTAAGTTGCATTAACAGAGGGATACGATCAAGATCAAGTGAGGTACTAATACCACTCTCTAAAACCCTAGTAAGATCACATCTAGATTACTGCATCCAGTTTTGGTCACCACACTATAAAAAGATGTTGAGACTCTAGAAAAAGTGCATAGAAGAGCTACCAAGATGATTAGGGGACTGGAGACTAAAACATATGAAGAACGGTTGCAGGAACCTGGCATGGCTAGTCTAGTGAAGAGAAGGACCGGGGGAAACATGATAGCAGTGTTCCAATATTTGAGGGGTTACCACAGAGAGGAGGGGGTCAAGCTGTTTTCCAAAGCATCTGAAGGCCAGACAAGGAATAATGGATGGAAACTGTCTAAGGAGAAATTCAACCTAGAAATAAGAAGGATCTTTCTGACAGTGAGAACAATCAAACCAATGGAACAGAAGTTGCCTTTGGAAGTTGTGGGGGCTTCATCACATGAGACTTTCAAGAAGAGATTGGACTGCCATTTGTCAGAAATGGCATAGGGTCTCCTGCCTGAGCGCGGGGGGGGGGGTGTTGGACTAGATGACCTATAAGGTCCCTTCCAACTCTGTTAATCTCTTAACCCACTTAGAAGAAAGAATATACATGGAGAATCAATGCAAAAGGCATATCCCTGGCTTTTGTTTGTTTCGCTTAAATAGACTTTGCCGTGTTGGAAAGGTAAAAGACCCAGAGTATTGTCTGTAACATTGATTTGATCCCTCTTTCTCCTGATCTTTCTCCTGACTATTTGAATCTCTGTCTCCCCATTCAGTATCCCTAGATAAGTGGCTCTCTGCATGATCCCCACCCAGATTCTACCCATAGAAGATGCTATGAAGCTTGGGCATTTTACGATAGAAAGGAAGATGCATTGGCATTTAGCACAGTGAAGATACTATTGTAATAAGAAGCACAGAGAATCTACATTTATGACACAGGTTATTCAATAACAACACACTCTGCCAATCATCTGGGAGTGAAATACATTTATGACATACATATTAACACCGCTCTTGCGTGAGCTGCACTGGCTACCTGTCGTCTTTCGGGTGCGCTTCAAGGTGTTAGTCATCATCTTCAAAGCGCTCCATGGCTCGGGACCTAGCTATCTGCGGGATCGGATCCTGCCCCATACATCCTCACGGCCGATTCGCTCCCACAGAGAGGGACTTCTCCGGGTGCCGTCCACTAGACTTTGTCAGCGGGCGACGCCCAGGGGAAGGGCCTTCTCTGTGGCGGGCCCAGCCCTCTGGAACGACCTTCCCCCCGACATTAGGACAACTACGGACCTCTGCTCCTTCCGTTTAAAATTAAAGACACATCTTTTTCGCCTGGCCGGCCTTGGGTAGTCTCTTTTAAGGTTAGGGGTTTTAGGGGTAGTTTTAGTTTATGGGTTTTTAGCGCAGGATTAATTTAATTCATTTTTAATTTTGTATTTTGTCTGTGGTTTTAATTGTATTTTTAAGTGCCTGTGCCCCGCCTCGAGTCCCTCTGGGGAGAGAGAGCGGGATATAAAATTAAAAATTATTATTATTATTATTATTATTATTATTATTATTATTATTATTATTATTATTATTATTATTATTATTATTATTATTATTATTATATTAAATACATATATTTAATTAAGTAATGCTGTGATATATTTAATATTTGAAATATACTATCAACCAAATGATAGGAATGCTTATGAATTGACACTGTATCCTTGTCTAAATATTTCAATAATCTTCCTGCAATTGTGCAACCTGTCAGAGATGTTACTAAAATAATTCATATGATGATTGATCACATAAAGGAAACTTTGTCTCCCTGAAACATCAAAAACTACTGTTTTCTACACTGTTCTCTTCTCATGCAAAAGTTGCTGATGTCTTTTCTTTTTTTCCCCTAATCATCTAGGCAAAATGATTCAGAAGGCGAATGGAAAAAAAACTAAAGGAATCATGGAAATCTGAGATATAATATTAATATTGAACTAATTCTTGATTCTGTCAAATTGGCAAGACTATAGATGATGAGATTGCATTGGATATAGAGAACTCAGTTTTTATCTAATATGCTATTCACATTAGATGACAATCTGTAGGCATTCCTTGAGTATTCTTCTTAATTGTATTTTTGTTACTGTTTTATTTCCCCTGAAATCTATTTTCATTTTCTCCCTTTTATTTTATTATTAGTTATTCTTCTCATTCAATGTGTGCTGTGCATACCCTCAGAAAGCCTTTTAACCTGGCTGATGAGCTACAACTCTCTAAATCTCACAAGCCTACAGGGTTTCCCACCTAAATTAATTAGTAACCCCTTCCATGTCCTCTTAAACTGGGTCATGAATTAATTTAAAGCTAATTATGTATCATTACCTTTACTTCAGTGATGATTTTTCCTCCATCTCCCTGCTAGCCAACAGCTATAAAAGCAATCTAGTGATGATATTGCATTAAAAACAAGGTAAGAACTTCCGTGTGATGATATAGAATGACAAAGCCATTCAGGTTTTCCAGTGCTCTTCAGCGCATCTAAAAGAAGTGAAAACTAAATGCAAAAAAATCCTTACATTATTTATAAACATGGTAAAACAGAACAATTAAGTAGTGAGTGAGGAGGCTGAACTGGATAATTGCCTGCTGTAACCCAAAAATCTATTTCTGACACTGGAATATCCTTCCAAATATATTTATTTTATTTTATTTATTTATTAGATTTATATCCCGCCCTTCTCCAAAAGGACCCAGGGCGGCGCACAGGAATTTAAAATGCATACAAAATCGTAATACAAAATTTAAAAACCTATTAAATGCCTGTCCTGCACTAAAAACCAATTTAAATCCCCGACTAAACTAAACTAGTCCCAGTGGAGGCTATGTTAGGCCGGCTTGATGAAAGAGGTGTGTTTTTATACACTGGCGGAAGAGGCGGAGGTCGGTGATGGTACAAAGTTCTGGGGGTAGGTCGTTCCACAGGGCAGGGCCCACCACAGAGAAGGCCCTTCCCCTGGGTGTCGCCAGTCGGCATTGTCCGGCCGATGACACCCTGAGAAGGCCCTCTCTGTGGGAGCGTATCGGTCTAAGGGATGTATGGGGCAGGAGACGGTCTTGCATATAACGAGACCGTCGTTTGATAGTTTAATGTTCAAATGATAGACTAAAAATATAATAGATGCTAAAGTTGAGTGAGCAAATAATTATTTAATATTTCTATAGATCAATAGCCCAGAGTTATGTAGCTCATGCAATGCTAACCTAGAAATCAGTGTAAACAATGTCACACTTGATCCATGCTTTCTATAGATTTCAATTTCTGTAATTCAAAAAACAAGAACTGTGTTGTGACACCATGATCAGAAAGCTTTGCTAGGACCTGGCATATGCATTGATAGAACGTTCTAGTTGTGTTCTAAATAAGCAACTCATGTGGAAAAGTATTCAGAGAGCAATCTATTGAGACGTCTGTGTCAGCTACCTTATTATCATAAATTTGATCTAATACACAATTTTCAATTTAGTTCCAGTCTATTGAAAAACAGCCCACAGTAACCAAATGGTCCGTTACCAAAGTAACAACCCTCACAATAGATGCCGTGTAAGAATATTATTCAGATACGTATCAGCACACACTGCAGCAACCAGGAACACCAGAAAAAGAATATACACTATTTTCCAACAAAATAGATACCCCTGAAACTTTATCAAAAAGTACCTGATCAGTCAACCCACTGCAGCAGAGGTCCCCAACCTTTGCAACTTTAAGTCTGAAGGACTACAGCTCCCAGAGTTCTCCAGCCAGCTTTGCTGGCTGGAGAAGTCTGGGAGCTGAAGTCCTTCAGACTTAAAGTTGCAAAGGTTTGAGACCCCTGGACTACAGCACAACCAACACAAGCTATGAAAAGAACAACACTTATCATATGTGAAAAACAACTCAGAAACTGAGCCATAGCTCATTTTAATTCATCCAGGAATAGAGTTATGAAAGAAAAAAAAATTGTGATAGGTGAAAATCTAGCCCTAGTAGTTTGAGAGGGAATATGGTTTCATTTAACATAATCTCAGTGAATCCATAAATATGCTCAGCAACTCTATTTTTATATGTTCTCTATTCCCCCACCTCTTCCCCCCCAGAAAATACATTTAATCCTGGGTACCCATTAATCATAGAAAGTAGTTTGACTACAATGTAAAAGGTAAAAAGTATATTAAAGTGAAAAATGGGACCAAAGTTTCTAAATAAGAGTCTTGGGTTTTGAATGAATTGAAAAAGAAGAACCAGAACCAGTTGTGAATAACTAAAGAAAGTAAGAACATAAGAACATAAGAAGAGCCTTGCTGGAACAGGCCACAGCCCATCCAGTCCAGCATTCTGTCTCACACAGTGGCTCCCCATTTGCTTCAGGGTCTTCCCAAGCAGATGTCTTCACCTGCTTATGATTCCCTGCAAATGGCATTGAGAAATATCCTGCCTATCTCTCCAACCCGGAGGGTGTCCTTAGGCATCCATCATGATAGCCATGGATACCCTTGTTCTCCATGAACTCGTCTAATCCTTTCTTAAAGGTGTCGAGGCTGAAAGCTGTCACCACGTCTTCTGGCAGGGAGTTCCATAGACCAGTGATCCTCTGGGTGAAAAAGTACTTCCTCTTATTTGTTTGAGGTCTAGCTATCAAAAGTTTCATGGAGTGCCCCCTAGTTCTAGTGTTGTGCGATAGGGAAGACAGTTTTTCCTTTTCTACTTTGTCCACCCTATGCATGATTTTATAGTAACTTTAGATAAAGTAACTTTATTGTTATCTACCTATTTTACAAGAATTTTCTCAGTCTTCTTGCTTTCCCCTGAGTAAAGATTAGATAAGCTTTAAGGATCTAGTGGGAGGTCAAGCTTATTCCTCTGGTGGCTGCACAAGGATTCTAAGATAACCCCACGCTTGACCCCAGTTCCAGCCTAACTGGCAGTTTCCCAACCAAATAAATGGCATTAAATGGATGAGTCTCTCTGCCTCTGGGGTTTTATGGGGAATTAGTATTATTTAGTTTTAATGGGAATTTTAGCGCAGGTTATATTTAATTTGTTTTTAGAATTGTTGTATGTATTTGGTTTTTATTCTACCTGTGCACCGCCCCGAGTCCCTGTGGGGAGAGGGTGCGGTTTTATAAATTAAAATTATTATTATTATTATTATTATTATTATTAGTCAGACAGTTCTAGAGCAGGGGTCTCCAACCTTTGCAACTTTAAGTCTGAAGGACTTCAGCTGGCTGGAGAAGTCTGGGAGCTGAAGTCCTTCAGACTTAAAGTTGCAAAGGTTGGAGACCCCTGTTCTAGAGCTCATAGCAATGCAAGAGCTAGTCCTTCATCTTAGAAGTTTCAGGGAGCATTATCTAAATATCCTGAAATATCACAGACTAGCACATAATTCACTTCCAGACCTACTTAGTATTCAATGTTTGGAAATGATAACTGTGATAAAGCCGTATGTAGTGGCATTTTAAATCATCATGTAAACATTCCCACTGAACGTTTTGTCAATAGATATTATTACCTTCTTATATTGTTAACTGGATTCATATTTGTAAGAATATAAATATATTTGTATCTGGGCATTGTTATTTTTCTAAAATACTTATTTTATTTGTAACACTGAATTTTTTATGGTGTTTCAAAAATCAGATTAATTTATATAACATTCCTGGAATTATTTCTAATACTGAAATACAAAATTAGAATCATATTTATATTGTCCTCTGGTGCAGATTAAAATTAGTTTGATTGATGTCTTCTATATGACTAATTTATTACTGTAATTACAATAATTTAGGAAAGAAGGATAAATGAAACTACATAAGAATTTAATAAAGAAAACTGAAATTAATATTCTTGAGAGTGTTGTTTGGAAATGTACATGGAAATATTATAACATTTATACTACAACAGTGAGAAGAAAATAAACCACCTTTTCAATACGTGCAAACTATAAGCCAAATGTTTGCCCAATTTCATTTTATTTGAATAAAGATAGATTTAAATATCAAGAATTCCTTAATTATTTTGAAGATACGGAGTAATGAGTATGGTTTAGAGGTGACCTATTGATAAGGGAATAAAATATTTGCTTTCATATAGTTATCATATATCAATATACATTAATCACATAAAGAAGTAAGAAATAATAAGCATAATGATGTCACAATGCAATTGCAACCCATTTGTACATGATGTTTCTTCACAATGCATGTAGTAAAGGGATGAAGCTTACTGTATGGCACATTTTCAATATGTGACACCTTGCAACCCCCATGGAAAGCTTTGCTTCTACTGTTTTCTTAACCCAATTCATACATCAGCCTTTGTTGGGTGGAAACTAATCAAGGAGAGAAGCAACTTAGAACTGAGAAGAAATTTCCTGACAGTTAGAACAATTAGTCAGTGGAACAGAAGTTGCCTCCAGAAGTTGTGAATGCCCCAACACTGGAAGTCTTTAAGAAGATGTTGGATAGCCATTTGTCTGAAATGGTATAGGGCTTCCTGCCTAGGCAGGGAGTTGGACTAGATGAGCTCCAAGGTCCCTTCCAACTCTGCTATTGTATTGTATTGTTCTTGAAATTACTCATCTTCCCCTTTTTCAGAATCTCATCAACTCCATATATAATTTTCTCAGTCTCCACCTGATCTGATCCTATGAAATAAAGTTGTCATTTCATTTAACCCCAACATAGATCTTTCACTTTGGCCATTTGCTTTTGCATGCAAGCTGTATTTATTAAATAGCAATAGCACTTAGACTTATATATTGCTTCACAGTGCCTTACAGCCCCCTCTGTAAGGGGTTTATAGAGTCAGCATATTGCCCCCAACAATCTGGGTCCTCATTTTACTAGCCTTGGAAGGATGGAAGACTGAGTCAATCTCAAGCTGGTCAGGATCAAACTGTGAAACTGCAAGCAGCCAGCAGTCAGCCAAAGTAGCCTGCCATATGCATTCTAACCACTGTGCCACAATGGCTCTCAATAGAGCTAGTTGGGTGTAGTGGTTTCTACACTAGAAAGTGGTGCCACTTCCCAAAAATCTTGCCAAGAATCTTGCGCTTGTCCAGACTGTTGCCAGGAGTCAAGATTGACTCAAAGGTTAAAAAATAAAATAAAATCATTCAGTACCTATACATTCTTGACCTTGTATTTTGTATCTTTGAGGTAGATGGGCAGTCCAGAAACATACAAACAAACAAACAAACAAACATAAATAAATAAATAAATATTATCACATAGACGTCAACATTGCCCATTATCATAACATTCAACTTAGTTTTATTTTTATTTTTTATTTGGCACATTCACTCTGATATATATATAGAGAGAGAGACCAAAGCCTGAAGATGGCAAGTGAGATCTTGCCGAAATGTTGCAAAGACAATCTCATTCTTACACTGGAAAACACCCAAATACAACAAGACCAGCATACCTACACGCGTGAAAATCTATGAAAACAAATACCGTATTTTTCGGAGTATAAGACGCACCCTTTTTCCTCTAAAAAGAGGCTGAAAATATGGGTGCGCCTTATACATTGAATACAGCATTTTTTGCCTCCCGAAACCCCACCCCCTTCACCAAAATGGCTGTAGGTAGCCTTATAGAGGCTTCCAGAGAGTTCCTGGGGGCTGGGGAGGGCAGAAATTAGCCTAAATCAGGCCGTTTTTTGCCCCCCCCAGTCCTATTGTCCATAGGGCTATGCATGCAATTTATTTGACACAAAATGGCCCATTTTTGTGATAAATGGGGTGTTTTTTTGCTCATTTCCCACCCACCCCTCATGCTTTTTATTTGAAGAAAAACGGCCCCATTTTCATTGAGAAACTAGCAGTTTTGGGGAGGTTTGCAATGCAAAAACACTTTCGGAAAGCTCTTTTGAAAGGCTCTTTAACTGTTTCTGTGCCAGCAGAAACAAAGTCTTAAGGTTTGTCAGCGATTTCCTTCTCCAGGACATGGATAAATACACCTGGAAACATCAACCTATCTACCTACACACACTCTCTCTCTTGCTCTCTTTCTCCCTACCTACTGTATTTGTCTCTCTATTTGTCTCTCTCTATCCTTCTATCTATCTACCTACATACATACACTCTCTCTCTCCCTCCCTACCTACTGTATTTGTCTCTCTCTCTATTTCTATTTCTCTCTCTATACTTCTATCTACCTACACACACTCTCTCTCCCAACCTACCTACTGTATTTGTCTCTCTTGATTTCTATTTCTCTCTCTTTCCTTCTATCTGCCTACACACACTCTCTCTCCCTACCTACCTACTGTATTTCTCTCTCTCTCTTTCTCTCTCTTTCTATCCCTTTATCTACCTACCTACTTACTCTCTCTACCTACCAACCTTCTGTATTTCTCTTTCTTTCTCCCCCTCTCTATCCCTCTATCTACCTACCTACTTTTTTTTGTAATTTGCCTCTTCAAAACCTTGGCGCATCTTATACTCCGGTGCGTCTTATACTCTGAAAAATACGGTAAGTATGTATGTATGTATGTATGTATGTATGTATGTATGTATGTATGTATGTAGGGACAGAAGCTCACTCTTAAACATAGCTATTTTGTTCCTTTTACATTCATTCCTTGCAAGTGTTAACATATAACCCATTATTTTTGTACTAACACTTCTCCCATCATTTTTCATCTGCAGTGAATAATCTACAATAATCTTCCACCTTCTTATTTGACATTTATAGATAACTTGCAATTCCTCTTTTTAGTTCTATTTCAGATACAGCTAGCTGTGATTTTGATATGTTAATTTTACAGCTATACTGTTGTTGTATCACACAATCTGCCTAATATTTCCTGCAAATTATTCAGATCCTCAGACGACGACATGACATTTTCTGCATACAAAATAATAACCAAGTAAACAATACAGAAGCCAGTCTAGGAGAGATTAAAAACTCTGGTTGTTGTGTTTGTGTGTTTCTGTCTCTATGCAGGATAGAAGGGTAATTTGATAATCATGGAGACCGGCTTTTACAGCTTTTGGCTCCAAAGTGCCAAAATACGTCATGGTATAATTAAAAATAATAATAAGTATGAAAAAGACAGCAGTTGCTATCACCTATTTACTGTCAAATTAATTCAGCAGCTCCTGAGATATCTTCTGTATCAGGAGACCAAGGGTGTCACTCACTTTATCCATCAGGAGAACTGAGAGTGGTGTTCTGTTTGATGGCTCTGATAATGGGAAGAAGCTAAGCAATTTCAACAGATACATCATAGATTTTCTCATAATTACCTGACCTGTTACACTGTGTCAGTCTGCCACCAAACACACTGTTTCTATGTCAGAAGCTGTATGGGCATTCTTCACTTTGATCAATCTATATTCTGCAAATGTCAGCATTACTGTATTTTAATTGACTCTGGGATTGCATTAAGAAGCAACTTCTATTTTGGTTGCTTTAGACCCAATGAGACTGACAACCTGGCATTTATGAAGATTAGGTCTGCATGGCAACTATGTCAAGATCTGCGTGTTTTCCTACAATACTACAGGATGTCAGAACAAAACGATGATAGTAAAATAGTTAAGGAACTGATTTTGCAATGGCCATTGCTATCATTTACTATCTACTGCATAACTATGATATTAAAAGTTTACTCAACAAAGTTAAATATGGATCCTTTCTGTCTCCAACTTAAAAGAATGTGATGGTAGGTACCAAACAGCTCTACAGCAATTGGAAGAAACCTATACAAGGAAATATTCCCTCCTGAGATAATAAGCAGTCTCCTGGTGTGCTGTTTATTTTATCATGTTTGTTTTCTACTATGCATAAAGGCAGTGGTGGGATTCAAATCATTTAACAACCAGATCTCTGCCCTAATGATTTCTTCCAACAACCAGTTCACCAAACTGCTCAGAAAGTTAACAACCAGTTCTCCCGAAGTGATGCAAACTGACTGAATCCCACCACTGCATAAATGTCTATAGAGATTCTCAGTCATCCAGGTCATGGTTATCTCAAAGGTGCTTTCTTTCTCTTTCTCTTTTCTACCATGTCCACAGAGGAAACATCTAGATCCTTGTTTCTCAACTTTAGCAACTTTAAGATGGGTGGACTTCAATTCCCAGAATACCCCACCCATCATTCTAGAAATTGGAAGGCCACATATCTTAAAGCTGCCAAGGTTCAGAAACACTGATCTAGATTATAAATCCTAGAAAATAGATGCTATTAAGAATATGAAAAAGTTCCTTCAGTGATCCTTATGGAAGGAAAGACTACTGCTAACTTAGCCTCTGCATGGACTCCGTAATCTCCCACAGTTTTTAACCTGCATTGATGCAAAATCATATACAATACATCCATAAAATGTTATTTTTATGCACATCTCTGAAAAAGGAATTGAACTCCAGGCAGTTTTCCTATATAATATGATCATTCACCCAAACTGTATAGGCAAATGAGAACAGCTACATTTGCCCTTTCATTGGATATATCTCTTAAATATAATTGAAAGTATGGAAACACTATAGGGAATGGTTCCTAAACTCCCAGAAGATTATGAATCAGTGTTCTATATCAAAGAGCTTTAATAAGGAGAAAAAATGAAACTATAGAGGAATTCCTTTAATGGTAGAACTGAATATTGTCAAATGGCCTAAATATAATTCTCTGTGTGAAATCTTAAGAGAATACATGGGAGGTGCTTAGAATACACTGAGGAATCTAACATTAGTTCTTCTTAAACTTCTTGTGATTTGACATGACTGATAATGATTTTATAACAAGACTGTTAAGAATTTAGTTTGCAAATCTTTAACAAAAGCTTCCATTTTTTATGTGACAAAACACAATTCAGATACAAAATGGAACTTGCTATATAATGAAATTGCTTCGTAGAACTATCCTGTCAGCAAAATAAGTATGTACATCAGAGGTAGTATTCAAAAGGTTATGACCGGTTCTGGAGAACCGGTGGCAGAAATTTTGAGTAGTTCAGAGAACCGGTGAATACCACCTCTGACTGGCCCCGCCCCATCTATTCTCTGCCTCCTGAGTCCCAGCTGATTGGGATGAAATGGAGATTTTACAGTATCCTTCGCTTGAAATGCTCACAAAGCTACACCCACAAAGTCATGCCACGCCCGCAAAGCCACGCCCACAGAACCAGTAGTAAAAGTTTTTGAACCCCACCACTGATGTACATGTGCCAAATAGAAATTATTCAAACTGGACTGTGCTTGAATCAGCCTGTATCCAAGTTTGATATAACCCAAGCCAAATACCTGGAGAAAAAGCCTACAGTGTTTTGTTTTGTTTTTAATGCCTAAAATATAGCATAATTTCTCTTGAATAAGAAATTTTGCTAGAAAGTTGTCTGTTTCCATTTTATTCAGTGATACTAAGTTTCTCATTTTTACCCAGTTTCTTCAGTCAATTTTTAATCTCAGAAGTCAAACATATTTGTATGTATTTTAGGAACTACTTTCTAATATATTACATATACTTGTTAGAAGTATTTTTTAAGACTGTATATTATGCATGTATTTTCTTCTATGCTTTTGGGGTCTCCAACCTTTGCAACTTTAAGTCTGAAGGATTTCAGCTCCCAGACTTCTCCAGCCAGCGAAGTCTGGGAGCTGAAGTCCTTCAGACTTAAAGTTGCAAAGGTTGGAGACCCCTGCTTTAACAGATATTTAGATTTAATGTTAAAATAAGAATTAAGTTATTTCCTTTCTATTATGTATTAAATAGCTATCCTAAATAAATGAATAAACGTGCCCACTAAGTTGAGAAGCAGCTATAATGAGCTTGATTGGGTGAAGGAATACTAGAACTTGTACTTAAGGAAACATCTAAAGGACCACATGTTGTCCACCCCACATTAAGTAAAGATCAAATAAAAACTGATATTTCTATTCACATAGTGATATTAATGAGCAGCCATGATTCTACAATGGCTAGTTTGTCTGCATACATTCTTGCATAATTCTACCCTGTTTCCCTGAAAATAAGATACTAAACTGAATCAGGCTTTTGAGCGCATGCGCTCAATGGCTCGGGGCCTAGTTACTTGCGGGACTGCCTCCTGTCACATACCTCCCACCGACCGATTCGCTCCCACAGAGAGGGCCTCCTCAGGGTGCCAACCGCCGGTCAATGCCAGCTGGCGACACCCAGGGGTAGGGCCTTCTCTATGGCAGGGCCCGCCCTTTGGAATGACCTGCCCCCGAACTTCGCACTATCATGGACCTTCCCCTCTTCCGCTGCTCACTCAAGACATACTTCTTCCAGCAAGCTGGACTAGCTTAGAATTCAGACCTAGGCACGATGGAGCTTCAGCTAAATTAGAAAATGGTTGATAGGTTTTTAATGGGAATTTTAGCACAGGTTTGCAATTTAATTTCTTTTTAGCTTATTGTATTTGTTGTTATCTACAGCAGGGGTCCCCAACCCCCGGTCCGCGGACCGGTGCCGGTCCGCGGCTTCATAGGAACCGGGCCGCAGGGCCAGCGAGGAGGAGGGAGCAGCCCCCTGGGATGGCCGAGCGCGCCTCCACCAGCTCCTTCCGACGGCCCAATGCACTTTCCGGGACTTCCTGGAGGGGCCGGTATGTCAGCTGGGGAGGTTATCCCGCAGCGGGCGGGCGAAGGACTCAAGCTGCGGCTACCTTAAGGTGCCGCCAAAGCCATTCGGGCGCCACACGCCCACCTCCCTTCCAGTCCCGTGAGGCGCCTGGACGGAGCTCGAGTCCTTCGCCCGCCCGCTGCGGGATGACCTCGGCAGCCAACATGCCGACTCCTCTGCTGCTTCCCCGGGGGGAGGGAGGGAGAGAATGACAGACACACAGAGAGGCAGACTTAGAGAGACAGAAAGAGAGAGGGGGGGGGGACAGACACACACACACACACACACATACAGAGTGACAGAGATGGGTGGAGGGAGGAGAGAGACAGATACAGAGAGAGAGAGACAAAAAAACAGAGAAAGAGAAAGAAAGAAAAATAGAAAAAGAAAGATGAATGGAGGGTGGGAGGGAGGGAGTGAAGGAAAGAAGGGGGAGGGGGGAGGAAGGGAGGGGTGAAAGAAGGAAGGAAGCAAAGGAAGGAAAGAAAGAAAGAAAAAGAAAGAGGGAAAAAGGGTAGGAGGGAGGGAAGGAAAGAAGGGAGGAAGGGGAGGGAGGCAATGGAAGGAAGGAAAGGAAAGGCAGAAATCTATTTTCCTATTTCCTTCCACCTCAAGCTACCTGTTTGGTTAACCAGGTTAAAGATCTATTTTTCTCCCAGTGGTCATTTCAAAGGAATCACATCCTCTGAGTCATTTCCTAGATTCAAACCAGCATCCAAGAGTCATGGGCTGCCTTTATATATAACGAGTGCCCATAAATCCATTTTTACCATCTTCAGAAGACCAAAGACCAGCCAGAAATGGAAGAAAGAAAGGAAGGAAGGAAGGAAGGAAGAAAGAAAGAAAGAAAGAAAGAAAGAAAGAAAGAAAGAAAGAAAGAAAGAAAGAACTTAGGACCACAATTGAGCCCAAAATTTTGGTTGCTAAGCAAGACTGTTAAGTGAGTTTCACCACATTTTCCAAGTTGGCCACACCCACCGGGTCACATGACAAAACAAAACAGGACAAACCTTTTGGCTCTCAAAAGAAATTTCAGTAGTGGTACTGTTGATATTTGGCTCTATTGACTAATAAGTTTGCTCACCACTGCCCTAGACGGCCAAGTGAGCCGACTCCCCCCCCCCCCGCGTGCACATGCGCCGCCTGTTCCCCCTCCCCCTCGTCCTCTAGGCCAGCCGGTCCGCAGAATTTTCTTTAAAATGAAACCGGTCCCTCGTGCAAAAAAGGTTGGGGACCCCTGATCTACAGTATTTATTGTGGTTTTTAATTTCCTGTGCACCACCCAGAGTCCGTCTCGACGGAGATTGGTGCGGTTTACAAATCGAATAAAATAAATAAATAAAAATAAAATAAGCCCCTGAAAATAAGCCCTCCCCAAAAATATTGCAACACAGCAGTAGCCATGAGGTGACCCTTGTCACCGCCTGCGCCTCAAAAATAATAAGACCTCTCCGAAAATAAGGCCAAGTGCTTATTTCGGGGAAATATGGTAACTTCTATAAATCAAGCTAATTGTGTATATAATAGCTGAGTTATTAAGGCTTAGTTAAGGCATGGCATGATGGTTCTGTTCAGCTCAGCTTCAATAAGCTTCAACCAAGGACAGCCCAACCCTGAGCTACAAATATCCTCTTCTATTAGTATCAGCTTCAATAGTTGGCATACCGGAGTTATGGTCCCCCTCTTTGATCTCTTTGGTGCAGTAGTTAGAATGCAGTATTGTAAGCTAACTGTCCACAGTCTAGAATTCGATCCTGGTGGGCTTAAAGTTGACTCAGCTGTCCATCTTTCAGAGATTGGTAAAATGAGGACCCAGATTGTTGGGGGCAATATGCTGACTCTGTAAACCACTCAGAGAGTGCTGTAAAGCACTATGAAGTTACATGTAAGTCTAAGTGCTATTGCTATTATTCCTCAATAGTGATTTTCTGTAATTGCACTTTCTCTTCCCCCATCTCCTTCCCCTTTATATTATCTGGCAACTGAGAGAGCTACACAAAATGATGAGGGCACATACAGAGTTCTTTTTTTTAACCTAGGAAAATACTGTAGACGTGGAGAACTTTGGTTGTTCGGGTTTTCTCCCGCGTAGAATTGGAAGTATCTTCACGACGTTTCGATGAAGTCTCATTCATCATCTTCAGGCTGGTGCTTCCGGCTTGGTGCTTCCAGGAGCAATTGCGTGATGATACCTCCCGCCTACCAGATATCTGGAAGCCAGCAGACGAGCCCCACCCTCCAGCCAAGCCGTTGAAATTCAAAACAAGGAGAAACATACAAATGAGACCAATCAGCATCAATCTACCAGTCACGATGCAACTGCACAGCCAATCAACCCACTCACAACAATAGTCAGCACTCCACCCCCCCCCCAAGATTTAAAGAGGGGCGATGCTTCCGCAGTCACACTCACAGACACAAGCCTGCCTGATGATGACAAGTGAGATCTTGTTGAAATGTTGCAACAACTTTTCTATGCCTTATACACGGGAAAATCCCCGAAGCCAGCTATGCCAGCATACCTACACCCTACACTGCTACACTGATTTGCATTATATATATATAAACCTCAGAAAACACACACACACACACACACACACACACACACATATATATATATATATTTATATATATATTTATATATATATATATATATATATATATATATATATATATATATATATATATATATATATATATATATATATATATATATATATATATATGTTTTCTGAGGTTTTCGCGGGTGTTTGTATGTAGGTCTTTGGTTGTTCGGGTTTTCTCCCGCGTAGAATTGGAAGTATCTTCACGACGTTTCGATGAAATCTCATTCATCATCTTCAGGCTGGTGCTTCGGGCTTGGTGCTTCCAGGAGCAATGTGAGATCTCAGCCGGTTCCTCTTTTTAACTGCCAGTGGGGGTGTGACTTGATTGGATGGGAGCTTGGCTGCATTCTGATTGGGTGGAGGTGTGTTCTGATTGGTAGGGGGTTTGGCTGTGCTCTGATTGGATGGTAGTTTGGCTGTGCTCTGATTGGATGGGGGCGTGTTCTGTTTGGGTGGGGGCCTGGTTGTGCCTGTGTTAGTCTGAGTTGCAGAGGAATTTGACCTGGTGAGCTGCATTGCTGTTGTTTGGCTTCGCGTTTGTGGTCGTACCACATCTCCGTGGTGGGCATCAGTTTGCTTCATGTATGGATTGGAGGGGTTTAAAGTGGCTAATAATGCAGCTTTGGTCTGGCTTCTGGTTTGTGGTCGGGCTTCTGATTTGTGGTCATCTTCGGTGTGGGTTTGGGTTTGCTTTTTGCGTGGATGTGTGATAGTGACATCCTGTGTGGTTTTCGTGAGTGTGGGTCTGGTATCATTCTTTGTGTTAGGGACTCGTTTGTCAATGAGGGCAGGTTTCCAAATGGCTGGTAGGCGGGAGGTATCATCTCGTTTATTCATGCTGTGTGGCCGCTTTTCTATCTCAATAGCTTCTCTGATTATTATAACAACAGAATAATCAGAGAAGCTATTGAGATAGAAAAGCGGCCACACAGCATGAATAAACGAGATGATACCTCCCGCCTACCAGCCATTTGGAAACCTGCCCTCATTGACAAACGAGTCCCTAACACAAAGAATGATACCAGACCCACACTCACGAAAACCACACAGGATGTCACTATCACACATCCACGCAAAAAGCAAACCCAAACCCACACCGAAGATGACCACAAATCAGAAGCCCGACCACAAACCAGAAGCCAGACCAAAGCTGCATTATTAGCCACTTTAAACCCCTCCAATCCATACATGAAGCAAACTGATGCCCACCACGGAGATGTGGTACGACCACAAACGCGAAGCCAAACAACAGCAATGCAGCTCACCAGGTCAAATTCCTCTGCAACTCAGACTAACACAGGCACAACCAGGCCCCCACCCAAACAGAACACGCCCCCATCCAATCAGAGCACAGCCAAACTACCATCCAATCAGAGCACAGCCAAACCCCCTACCAATCAGAACACACCTCCACCCAATCAGAATGCAGCCAAGCTCCCATCCAATCAAGTCACACCCCCACTGGCAGTTAAAAAGAGGAACCGGCTGAGATCTCACATTGCTCCTGGAAGCACCAAGCCCGAAGCACCAGCCTGAAGATGATGAATGAGATTTCATCGAAACGTCGTGAAGATACTTCCAATTCTACGCGGGAGAAAACCCGAACAACCAAAGACCTACATATATATATATATATATATATATATATATATATATATATGTTTTCTGAGGTTTATATATATATAATGCAAATCAGTGTAGCAGTTATATAATGCAAATCAGTGTAGCAGTTATTCCTTATAGTTTTTCCTTATAGTTTCCAGGCTTCCAATTTTCCATGCCATAATATTCCCGATTAAAAGATTGGGTCATTGCAATCAGGAAACCAAACTTTCTTTTAAAAGATTTTAAACTTTTGAAAACTTGATCATTAGGAAGGAATTTCTCTCCATCCCTCCTAATTAAGAAACTTTGCTAAAGAGAAAAAGCTTGGGAATTCACAGAACATTATGATGATGGTTTAGATGTCACATTTGTTTGATCTTACAAGAGGACTTAACTTGGATGTGACATACTTTACTGACAGACAAACAAACCTTGCTTGGTAAAATTTTAATAAAATTGAAACTGACCAGAGCAGGAGCAAAAATCCAAAATCATGTTTATAAAAGATGAAAATGGTAAGTAAGGATAAAGTCCCAGATAAATAGAGAGTTCTGATATATAGTGTGATATATGATTTTTGTTTTTGATGAGGTTTTTGTATTGTTATTAGGACATAAACATTTAGCAAACAGCAGAGACTTTTTTGATGCCTAAATATTGGGGGATAGAGGCGTTTTCTGTTGCAAGACTCCCTTAATCTCAGAGGGCTTTTCCTTGGATAAGGAGTGACAGCAGTGCCAAATAAGCTCTTGAGAGCAGTTGCTTAGGGGATATGCCATCTGGCAACTCTTGAAGAGTGCCAGAATAAGAGGAAAGGCATGCCATGTGAAGGAAAAATTGGGAAGAAAATTACTTTCACTCTCTGCACCTGTTTTTGGAAGACATCAAAGGAAACAGAAGTCTACTGGTATTCATCAATGGCATTCAGGTCCTTTTTGAAAGCAGGCAACCTAAATAGGTATTTCAGTATTTTGAGTCATATTTATTGTACAAAAATGACTGATATTTTTCTATAGTTCTATGATTCAGGCATGTACTAGTTTATTCCATAAATTAATGTGTTGATGTATGACTTCTTCCTTCCCTCCCTCCGTCACACACACACACACACACAACTCATACACATACCCCCATATGCACACATTCATTATTGGAACTTGCTCCCATACAGATAGACCAGCAAGTTATCAGGCATCCCCATACCCACAAGTACATATAAAATATGCAATATAACCTCACTTTAGTAGATATCTATTTAGTGACTTTGAAATCTACTACATGCATTCCATCTGTAAATCCCCACCTAAACCCAATAACAAACAAGGGTGTGGTATCTAAAGTCATATTTTTATATTTATTTAATCTTCTAATATTCATTGTGATTCGTATCATTTACCTATGGTACCTTTATGTAGATTGTGATATCTTTATTTGTGGTAACTACTTCTAAAACATCCTTTTCCTAGAATAGTGTCAACCTCAGCAGATTTAAGATGTGTGGACTTCAACTCCCAGAATTCCCCAGCTGACAACACTCCCTATTTATATTTCACAAGTCAGCAAAATTGATAAAATTTCACTGTATCTTCAGCCCTAGTGGATGTAGGGTACCATGAGACATAATTTGTATGGTATCTGCAAGTTACATAGTTCTGTACTATTTGCTGCCCCAAGTAAGTACATTTAGAAATATATTGCTACCATCTAAGAAACTAAAATATCATCGCACATTCATGGTGGCAGTGAGAATGGTATTAAAACATTAATAATATCAAAAAGGGAAAATAACCTTTTAAAAAGCTGTCTCTGGTAGCAATAACCAAGAAGCATATTTCAAGGCTTACAAAATCTTCTGTTCAGTAAAAATGATGATCTGGTAGGCTGCTTATCATCAGACTAGTTTTCGGCTATAGTCAGTTTTGATCACAGAAAAGTAAAATATCTTCTACGCATCAAAATGAATAAGGCCTGTCTTTCCAATGTGCACTTATTTCAGTGTTTCAAAGACTGTCAAGCTCAACTTACAGCATCAAGGGCCAAACGTCACCTTAGAACTTTAACAGAGAACAGAGAACAAATATTTTAGATCTCTGTCTCTCTCTCTTTTCATAGAGCCTTGCCAGAAATCCCCATTTAAAAGAGAGCGTATCCCCCGTTTCAATTCTTCTTTCAGTCAAGGCCACAGGCCAAAAATCTAAATAGACAAGAGAACCAGAAACTTTCTGAGATTTAGGGCATTGGTAATATTCCACCTTAGATGTGCTAGCAGAAGAAGTTAACTGCCAGAAAAGCTGTGTCAGGAAAATCAACTCTGACAATTTCCTTTGTAACTAATTTTGTTCACTTACCAGACCAAAAAAATACCTTTAAAAAGAGATGGGGAGGAAGACACACCATCTTTTACAGACTTTCAATGTGTTAATGTCGACATATGAAGAACAATATTTGCATGACATAAAAAGCACACTCTTATTATAGCTTATGATACGTTAGCTGGAAGCCTGCAGACAATAGTGTAACTCAGGGGTCCCCAACCTTTTTTGCACCAGGGACCGGTTTCATTTTAAAGAAAACTCTGCGGACCGGCTGAGTGGCTCAGCAGTCATGTGACTGGGTGGGCGTGGCCAATTTGGAAAATGTGAAACTCACTTAACAACGGTCTTGGTTAGCAACCAAACTTTTGGGCTCAATTGTGGTCATAAGTTCTCTCTCTCTCTTTCTTTTTCTTTCTTTCCTTCTGTCTTTCTTTCTCTCTTTCTCTCTCTTTCTCTGTCTCTTTCTTTCCTTCCCTCTTTCTCTCTCTTTCTCTCTCTATTTCTTTCTCTTTCTCTCTTTCTTTCTCTTTCTCTCTTTCTTTCTCTCTTTCTCTTTCTTTCCCTATTTCTTTCTTTCTCTCTCATTTTTTCTTTCTTTCCCTCTTTCTCTCTCTCTCTTTCTTTCTCTCTTTCTGTCTCTTTCTTTCTTTCCCTCTCTTTCTCTCTTTCTTTTTTTCTCTCTTTCTTTCCTTTGTCTCTTTCTTTCTCTTTTTCTCTGTCTGTCTTTCTTTCTCTCCCACTTTTTTTCTTTCTTTCCCTTTCTCTCTTTTTCTTTCTGTCTCTCTCTCCTTCGTCCACCCATCTCTGTCACTCTGTGTGTGTGTGTGTCTGTCTGTCTCGCATTCAGGCACTTAATCACTCATTCTGTGTCTCTGTCTATCTTTCTCTCCCTCCCGCTCTGTCTGTGTGTGTGTGTGTGTGTGTGTGTGTGTGTGTCACTCTCTCTGATTCCCTCCCTCCCCGTCTCTCTCTGTGTCTATGCCTCTCTCTGTTGGTCTGTCGTCGTCCTGTCCCGTTCCCCCCCCCACCGCGGAGTCTCCTCAGCCCGGCTCGACTCGTTCACTTGCCTTAGCCTGCCCCACCCGGGCGGCCACCGCTGCGCTTGGTCGCTCGTGCACTCGGTCAGGCTCCTTCCAGGAGCTGAGAAGGCTCCGTGGGGAGGGGGGAGGAACCTCCGCAGCCTCTGGAAGAAGACGAGTAGCTGGCATGCCGGTTGGGGAAGCTCTGTGGGGGCAGGGAGGAAGGGAATCCGCGGCCGGTAGGGAGGACTGCTGCGGAGTCCCTTTCTCCCTGCCCCCCCAGGAGTCCCACCATCGACAAGGGTGGAAGAAGAGGTGCACTTCAAGCGCGCGAACAGCCCCGCCTGCGTTCTCCCGCGCGCTTTGCCCAGGGGGCTGCCCCCTCCTCCCTCCTCCTCCTCTACGGCCCTGCGGCCCGGCTCCCACCCAACCACGGACCGGCACCGGTCCGCGGCCCGGGGGTTGGGGACCCCTGGTGTAACTCATACAGAAAGACAGATACGTGGTCAAAGTGCACTCTACTTATTAAAACTTGATCAATCAAGTAGACAAAATGCCATTAGGAAACGAAGCTGCTGTAACCATTTGTGCCTGTTAAACCTGCTGTATTTAAGCACTTATTAGAAATAGTCCCCATAGCATGATTAAATCCTAATAATGTTTCCATATATTAACCATAACCTTCTTATTTAATATGTACTGGAGATGATATTTGAAATACAAATCTCTCAGAAAAAGCATCTTTTTGGTGATATATTTCATAAATATACACTGTTACTGTTTTTTACATACCGTATATACATGTTTATAATTAACTTAAAATTATCCTTAAAATTAATAACGCAAGAAGCAATCATTTCTGGTCTATTAAGGATGGAAATCAAGAGTGTTAAAACTCTATCATTACAGCTCCCATGTTACTTCAATCTCCCATGGGAAATATTTTTCCCATTTGTAATCTTATTAATAAAATATTCACATTTGTCAACTAATACTTCATCTTTTTTTAGAGCATCCCTATGTAAAATTGTGCACAGTGCGTTATTTTATTTTGCAGTCCTGTTCATGAAGATAATATGGATTGCTCAATGAATGGTTTTGTGACATTTAAACTTTATATTACTGGGAAATTGAGATTGTTCTGCATGTCCTGATTTATGTAATACTTTAATTATAGTAGGTACATATTTGCCAAAGTTGGTTTCCCACGTTATGGAAATGGCATCTTCAGAGGTGTTCAATTGGGATAGTTTTGTGCTGGTGATTCCAATTAGAATGTGGAAGCTGACTGTCAGCCAACTCACATACTACAAGACACAGAGCAAACCATCACAGCCAGCTTGCTGGCTGGAGAATTCTGGGAGCTGAATTCCTTCAGACTTAAAGTTGCAAAGGTTGGAGACCCCTGCTTTAACAGACAAGGAGATAAGTCATTCCAATGTAGGCTACTTTCTTCTAGCCTCTTTCCTGTGTTGTTATCAGCATATTTTCCTGTTTGCTTGTCAACAGGTCCTAGTATTCCAATGTAGTAAATCACTGCCGTTTCATTGTTTGCAATGAATTAGTTTAATTCATGCCTGAACTAAAGCCAACTAGATTTATGAAAACTTTGTTTCCAAGAGATAAGTAGGCAGCGATGGAAAGGTGATGGCATATGATCTGTCTTAAAGGAAATACAGTGGTTTTTTGTTTTTAAAAAAAGATATTTTAATGGAAATTTTAATCGCCATAGTTACATTGCAAACTAAATTCAGGAAAAAAATAGAGGAAAAAGTGCAAAGAAAAGAGAAAGGAAAAAATAAGGAAAGAAGAAAGATTATTTAAAGAAGTAACTTCTCTGTGGCAGGCCCCACCCTCTGGAATGACCTCCCCCGAGACCTTCGTACTATCACCGACTTTCGCCTCTTCCGCCGGACACTGAAAACATATTTCTTCCATATGGCCGGCCTGGCATAGCTGCTATTGCTATGCTATTTTTAGAGTTGGGTTTTAAATTAAATTGTTCTTTTAGCACGGGCTAAATTATTTAATTTTAGTTTTAACTTTTGTAGAATTTTGTATTGTTGTATTTTTAGATTTTTAATTCCTGTGCGCCGCCCTGAGTCCCATTTTGGGGAGATAGGGCGGGATAGAAATCTAATAAATAAAAAAATAAAAAAATAAAAAAATAACTTCAAATCTTCATCACAAGTACAAACAAACTTAGTTATTCTTCATCACCATAAGGTTACACCCAAGTATTTCTTCTGCCCATATCATTCATGCATGAATCTATAAATCATTAACATTTCAGTCCCCAAACCATAACAATGAACAGATGAGTCTGTCATCTGTACCTCTATAACTGTCAGGTTTGGCTCTGCAACCAAACAAGACAGACACAGACTTCAACAGATAATTAGAATTGTAGAAAAAACAATTGCTACCAACTAGCCTCCCATTGAAGGCCTCTATATTGCAGGATTCAAAAAGAGGGCTGTGAAAATATCTACAGACCCCTCACATCCTGGACATCCTGTACCCCTGACCCGCGCCCCGATGGAGGACCTCGTGGCCGCATGGAATATTGCGACCACGGGAGCCTTGGATCGGGTCGCGCCCTTGCGGCCTCTCTTGTGGTGCCGAAACACCCTGGCTCCTTGGTTTACCGAGGAGCTGGGGGTGATGAAACGCCACAAGAGATGCCTAGAGAGAAGATGGAGGGCTACCCGTTCTGAATCTGACCGGACACAGGTAAGAGCCCATTTACGGACTTACATTGTGGCGCTGAGAGTGGCCAAACGTCATCATTGTGCCACTCTCATAGCATCCGCAGAAAACCGCCCTGCCGCCCTGTTTAGGGTGACCCGCTCCCTCCTTCAACAGAGGGTGCGGGAAGCCCTGCTACAGGGTAGAGCAGAGGAATTTGTGATTTTTCTGCAGGAGAAAATCGCTCAGATACAGAATGAGTTAGCCTCCATTGATGGCCCAGTGGGATGCCACGAGACAGATCTTGTTTGGGAGGAGTTTGACTCCGTTACTTCCGAGGATATGGACAGGTTACGTGGGCGACTGCGAGCCACCACATGTTTATTGGACCCGTGTCCCTCCTGGCTTGTACTGGCATCCTGGGAGGTGACACGAGGCTGGCTCCAAGAGGTTGTCAACGCATCCTTAAGTGAGGGTGCCTTACCTGCTTCCCTAAAAGAGGCCATGGTGAGGCCCCTCCTTAAGAAGCCCTCCTTAAGAAGCCCTCTTTGGATCCAGCTCTATTAAATAACTATCGTCCAGTCTCCAACCTTCCCTTTTTGGCGAAGGTTGTTGAGAGTGTGGTGGCACAACAGTTTCCCCGTCACCTGGAGGAAGTTGATTATCTAGACCCGCGCCAGTCCGGCTTTCGGCCCGGGCATAGCACCGAGACGGCATTGGTCGCGTTGGTCGATGATCTCTGGAGGGCCAGAGATGGGGGTTGCTCCTCCATCCTGGTCCTATTAGACCTCTCGGCGGCTTTCGATACCATCGACCATGGTATCCTATTGCATCGGCTGGAGGGGTTGGGGGTGGGAGGCACCGTTTTACGGTGGTTCTCCTCCTACCTCTCTGGCCGATCGCAATTTGTGTTGGCAGGAGAGCAGAGGTCGACCTCGAGACCCCTCACATGTGGGGTTCCTCAGGGGTCGGTCCTCTCGCCTCTCCTGTTCAACACATATATGAAGCCGCTGGGTGAGATCATCCGTGGCTTTGGGGTAGAGTACCATCTCTACGCTGATGATACTCAGCTGTATATATCTACCCCAAGCCACCCCAGCGATGCCGTAGCGGTGATGTGCCAGTGCCTGGAAGCCGTACGGATCTGGATGGGAAGTAACGGACTCAGACTCAACCCGACCAAGACCGAGTGGCTGTGGTTTCCGGCTGCCCGATTCAACCAGCTGACTCCATCGCTGGCCATAGGGGGCGAACATCTTGCCCCTGTGGATGGGGTGCGCAACTTGGGTGTCCTCCTGGATGCCCGGCTGTCCATGGAAGATCAAGTGACAGCCGTGGCCAGGAGGGCGTTTTACCAGGTTCGCCTGGTTCGCCAGTTGCGCCCCCTATTGGATCGGGACGCCCTTCGCACAGTCACTCATGCTCTCGTGACATCCCGACTGGACTATTGTAACTCTCTCTACATGGGGCTCCCCTTGAGGTGCACCCGGAGACTTCAGCTGGTCCAGAATGCAGCCGCGCGAGCAATAATGGGTACCGCAAGGTATACCCATGTAACACCGCTCTTGCGCGAGCTGCACTGGCTACCTGTCGTCTTTCGGGTGCGCTTCAAGGTGTTAGTCCTCATCTTTAAAGCGCTCCATGGCTCGGGACCTAGCTATCTGCGGGATCGGATTCTGCCCCATACATCTTCCCGGCCGATTCGCTCCCACAGAGAGGGACTTCTCCGGGTGCCGTCCACTAGACTTTGTCAGCGGGCGACGCCCAGGGGAAGGGCCTTCTCTGTGGCGGGCCCAGCCCTCTGGAACGACCTTCCCCCTGACATTAGAACAACTACGGACCTCCGCTCCTTCCGTCAGAAATTAAAAACTCACTTTTTCTGCTTGGCCGGCCTAGGTTAGTCTCTACCTCAGGGGTTAGGGAATGTTAATTTTAAAATGGGGATTTTAGTGCAGGGACAGTTGATTTAATTTGTTTTTATTGTATTTATTTATGTATATATTTTATGCTGTTTTAAATTTTCCCTGTGCACCGCTCCGAGTCCCCCTGGGGAGAGGACGCGGTATAGAAAAATAAAATCTATCTATCTATCTATCTATCTATCTATCTATCTATCTATCTATCTATCTATCTATCTATCTATCTATCTATCTATCTATCTATAAGTTGTTTCAACTTCTACCCTCAAAATGACATTATAAGGCATTGCACACCAAAACAACTACGTAGACACAAGGACAGTTTTTTCCGAATGCCATCACTCTGCTAAACAACTAATTCCCTCAACACTGTCAATCTATTTACTAAGACTGTATTACTATTATTCCTCTCATCCTTCCTATTACCTATTTCTTTTTCTACTTAAGACTATAACTTTGTTGCTTGTATCATTACAATTTATATTGTTTTATTTAGTTTTCTAGTATATTTATGTTGATCGCTTATTTAGTATCCTATGACTGTCACTAAATGTTGTATCTTATGATTCATGATGAATGTATTTATGGTGACTATGATCATGATTCATCACTTATATCTTTTATGTACACTGAGAGCTTATGCACTGAAGACAAATTCCCTTTGTGTCCAAACACACGTGGCCAATAAAGAACTCTACTCTAACTCTACTCTGCTCTATTCTATTCGGGGTTCCCAGAACTTTATACAAACATGTTTTGTTTTAAGTTCAAACTGTCTTTGCACTCTTTTTTGTTTCTAACTATCTCGGTCATTAATTGATTCAGATATTATCATAGGATTTGATCTATCTTCAAATTTTCATTTCCCCATCTCAAAGACTTCTTCTAGCCTTTACCAAACCTCTTTTGTTAATCCACTAAGGCAGGGGTGTTAAACTTGTGTCGTCACAGCGTTGTCATGTGATGTATTGGGACTTCTCCCCTCCCCACCATCACTAAACTAGGCATGGGCATGGCCAGGGCCTGTGGGCCACAAGTTTGACAACGTGCTCTAAGGTGTCATTATCCAAGTCATTCTCTTCACTTATAATTTGTATTTTCACTTCTAAATCATTGCTGTTCTAGAATCCACATTTTTTTTTTTTAAATAGCATTTCAACAATTTTTTTATATTCTAATATTTCTGAATCAGGTGAGGCTTGTTTCAGTTCTCCATCCTATAGATCTTCCAAAGTATTCTCTTGCAAATCTGTAATTTCTTTAATATTTTGGGGCAATCCTCTATTTATAGACCCAGGCAAAATTGCTGACATTGTAGCTATTTTCTGACAAAGATTTCCTGAAGTATTTCACATATCTCTTTCACATATGGCATTTCACATACCATTTCCTATAGGTTTGTCCCAATGTCAACAAGAAACAAATGGCAAGCCATTGTCTCTCTTTTTTCTTTTCTACCTGGAATCTTTAGTTCTTTCTATTATCCAAATTCTGAAATTATAAAGTCTCAAATTTCTGTTATCTTTTCTATCTTCTGTTATCACTATCTTAATAGATGAAACAATTTAATTTACCTTAATTAAAAGTGCTATTTATTTATATACTGATTTCCAAAATATTATAGCACATGTACTAATATTCAGAATGTGTCTGCTCTTCTAATAAAATTTATAACTTTCTTGAAGTAAGGTCTTATTTAGCTTTTTACTGTTTATTTTTAATGTTTAAATACTTAAGCTTATAATTTGATGAAGAGAATGTATGTCTAGTTTGATGAAGAGAAAGACCAGGGGAGACATGATAGCAGTGTTCCGATATCTCAGAGAGTGCCACAAAGAAGAGGGAGTCAAGCTATTCTCCAAGGCACCTGGGGGCAGGACAAGAAGCAATGGGTGGAAACTAATCAAGGAGCGAAGCAACTTAGAACTAAGGAGAAATTTCCTGACAGTTAGAACAATTAACCTCTGGAATAGCTTGCCTCCAGAAGTTGTGAATGCCCCAACCCTGGAAGTCTTTAAGAAGATGTTAGATAGCCATTTGTCTGAAATGGTATAAGGTTCTTGCCCAAGCAGGGGGTTGGACTAGAAGACCAACAAAGTCCCTTCCAACTCTGCTATTGTATTGTATTGCATAATTTTAATTTTATTGTGGAATGAAGGCAAACTTGCCAGTGGTTTTGCAAACTTGTTCTTTTGAAGATCTCTAATAGTCTTAAGATACAATAGTTAAATAGTTAATTTTTGAAAGTGATTAGAAAGTGAGGTTAATGAACCCCATGTCCTGAGAAGGCTCTGCCACAGTTGAGAGCTTGATGGCGTCTTCTTCATCTCCAGGTTCTAAAACCTGTCAGAAACCACTGTCCTGAAGTCTCTTTGTGACAAGTAGCTATCTGAAACACAAATGGGAAATCTCCTATCTTCTCCTTTCCTGGAGATGTTATGTAGGACTTGATGGTCCTTTGTCATCTCTGCAACATCATCTCTGCTTGTTTGGAGACATTTTAATTTTCCATTTCTCACTAGGAATTCTTGGAATACAGTTTCACATTGAATTCTATTCCTCACTAGGGCATTAGAGCAGCTAATCCTATGGCTTATTTAGAAAAATTGTGACTTGGAAATGGCAGTCACAAAGTTGTCTGTGAATGTGAATGGAAACATTTGTTAAAACAAAGTATTGACATATCATTTTTTTCTGTTTTCGACTATGCGAAACCTCATAATAAACGTATAAATTTGTTCTAAATAGCTGCTTTAATACAACTTTGGTATATTTCTTCTATTTTGTTTCCATAGTGTTAATTGTTGCCCTGAGAAATTTAATAAACGATAAAACCCACAGTAAAGGAATTATGTAACGCAACCGCTACCAGATGTGTTGGGATTGCAATTCCCAGAATTCTTGGGCAGCAGTATGAAACTGAAAAACAATTTTGGGTGATATAATCAATCACAAATGATTGAGCTTACAGAACTATGTTGGAGAAGAATTTTAGATTTCATATAAGCCCAATTAAAATTAATAAATAATAAAAATCGTATTTACGCCAGCCCGGCTTGTTGAAAAAGAAAAGTTTTAAGAGCACAGCGGAAGGTGCTTAAGTCAGGGATAGTTCTTAATTCTGGGGGCAATTCGTTCCAGAGGACAGGTGCTCCCACGGAGAAGGCTCTCCCCCGGGTGTTGCCAGTCAACATTGTTTAGCCGACGGCACCATGAGGAGACCCTCTCTATGGGAGCGTACTGGCTGGTGGGAGGATCTTGGTGGCAGAAGGCGATCTTGTAGGTAAGTAGACCATGTAATAGGTAAAGCATAAAAAGATATGCTTTCACAGCAGCTAGGAACAACTAGTTAATCTTGCAAGATCTTGGAAAATTAAGTAGAGTTAGACCAGTTTAGAAATTGAATGGGAGATTATCAGAAAATGCTTGAACTGAAATATGTATGTATGTATGTGCATGTGTATGTATATGTATATGTATACATATGTGTATATATGTGTGTGTTTGTGTTTG